>BDUI01002887.1:10110-22258 GCA_002335545.1 Apodemus speciosus | reverse complement strand
GACCAGCTGCCCTGGGAAGGCTCCTTGGCTTCCAATCTCAGTCGAGCAAAGTTAGGGAAGCAACATGTGCCCGACTGCTCAGTGTCCACTCAGTTCGGTTTTAATGAGACACTGGCTCTTGGGGGGCGGGGGGGGGGCCTGTTGGTAGCACACACTGGGACCAAAGGGATCAGGAAAGAAGAAGCAGGGTTACCTCAGGGATCAAGTCAGGGTGCACAGTGAGTCTCTGTGGATGACAATAAGAGCCAGGGGCTCTGCAAAGCAGAGGGGTGCCACTTGCTCCCCTGCCCCAGTAAGCGAACCCACAGGGATGCAGACCCCACCCAAGCCAGTGACCCACTCCTCTGTCAGATGCCTGATCCTTCAAACGCTTTCTCCAACCTCCTCACACACCAGAGTCCCAGCGTGGGGGTCACATGCTCTCCGCTCACCCCATGGAGAGAAAACACCCAGTGGATCCCTAAGGGAAGCAGATAGGAGAAGAGACAAAAGGCCCACCCACAGGCTACGAAGTGCTCCCCCAGATCTGCCTAAGTCAGACGTGGAGAAGAGTGTGAGAGCACTGGTCACAAGAACACACCAGGACAGGCGCTCGTGGGGAGCACAAGGGGCTCAGCATGGCGTTGGCCCCAGCAGGAGCCCCTCGGCTTGGCCTGCTTGGCTGCAGGGTGACTATTTCATGCATATCCCTGTGATGAAAGGGGGATCCCACTGCACCTGGGGCACTCCTGGGTGGAAATGTCACACAATCCAACACAGAAGTCACTGTCAGTGTGCGCTATGCGCCAGTAATCAGAATGGCTATATATGTAGTATGTATGTATGTATGTATGTATGTGTATGAGTGTTCTGTCTTCATACACACCAAAAGAGGGAATCGGATCCCATTACAAATGGTTGTGAGCCATCATGTAGTTGCTAGGAATTGAACTCAGGACCTCCAGAAGAGCAGTCGGTGCTCTTAACCATTGAACCATCTCTCCAGTCCCCCAATGTCTGCTTCTTTAAAAACAAACACACAAACAAAACAAACAAAMAAAAAAAACCAGCTCAAATAAGCGAGGGTAGGAAGGCAGGGAAGTGGGTAGGGGGAAGTCCACCTATGGTGAAGAAAAAAAAAGATCACATCTGCTGTTGAAGTGGAATATTCTGGTGTCTAATACAGAACTAGCCTTGGGCAAGCACTCCATAAATAACCCTGCCCCCTCCCAGGAAGCTAACTCAACAGTTCACCTGTACATCCAGCTGTAATGTACAGCTGAAACCAGCATTGCTTCCTGGTCAGCACTGCCTGGTCAGCAAAGAACCTTCCCCAGGTCTCACCAGCCAAGTCCCAAAGCCAGTGTGAACTGAGCACAGCTGCATAGCACAGCTGCATCACAAGCTTACACTGCTGCAGATGCACGGAGTCCTGTAACGGGAATCACCTTAAGGGTCCTACACACGGGGGCTAGCCAGGGAACACAGGAGTGTGTGGGCCTGGACTGCTCTGCAGCTGTCAGCACAGATATGGAGCTGGTGTGAAGGGTCACCACGGTGACTGTTCCAGTGCTCATATGGGCTGAAAAACTGTGTGGCTCCCTGTGAGGAAAAGGGAAGCGAGAGCTCACCCTTGCTTTCAGGAGGCTGGTGGCTCATGGGACACAGAGCCACACTTTGCCCAGGTGCACTTTCTAAGACAGTTTCTGCCGCAAGCAGGTTAACACCTTAAAGATAGAATAAAGCAGGCCGGTGTGGGGGTGGGGGTGGGGGTAGTGACACACGCCTTTAATCCCAGCACTTGGGAGGCAGAAGCAGGTGAATCTCTCAGTTCGAGGCTTGCCTGGTCTATAGAATGAGTTCCAGGACAGCCAGGACTACACAGAGAAACCTTGTCTCAAAAAAAAAAAAAATATGAACAAACAAATAAATAAACAAACAAAATAATATAAAGTCAATAAAGGTGAGGACAAAATCTAGAACTCAATGCAAAAAGCAACGGGTAATTGAAACCACACTGACTCGGGAGGGGCAAAAATGTATGGAGTTCATACACTCATCACAAGAACATGAGAAGAGCACACCGGACCTCTTATTAGGGTTTTCCTCAGACTGGCACCTATGAGCTGAGCACCTGGAGTGCACACTGCAGGACTGGACGGGGACAGAATGGCAGTGCCGGACGGGAACTCAGGACTTTTTAATGGCAAGTGTCTAGAAAAACACTGGGCAGGGATCCCTGGGAAGATGGCCGCGCTCTAGCGCTRGCTGCCCACGATAAACACTGCTGGCCACAGTGGCCCCTGAGTTTAAAATGTAGCTAGGGCAACYGAGGACACGGAACTCTCGATTTTTCTTAATTTAACTTTTAAATGCCATGGAGCTGGGGACTGAGATGTTTCSAATGCTCTGCCACTAAATCACAGCCCCGGTCCCCAACTTTTCTCTCTTGTAAAGTTTGTATCTCAGGCTGTGGCAAGTGTCCATTGTATCAGAAAACTGTCCCCCACCCCCAGTAAGAGAAATCACCCTGTGACACCTGCCAAGGAACCAGGGCTTCCTGCGACAGCGGCCATGAGGCTAGGAGAAAAAGGAGAGCCCGAGGGACAACTAAGAAGCTGGGTGAAATAGAACTCGTGGGGCTCTGTGAATAGTCAAAAAGAAAAGTGGACACACCACATACCCCAAGACAGGCTGCACCAAAGCCACTCACTGATCCCTTCCTCCACGGTAGCAATCCCGCTCCACCCAGTCCAACTCCCCGACATCCACATTTTCAGCACGTTTCTTCAGAAGTAATTGTCTTCCTCAGTCACCAGTCTAGCAAGAAAATTAGCTGGGTTGGACTGAATCCAGTGACAAGGACCAAGCACTAGAGCAGTCTCCAGGGGTGCCCCCTACCCTGCAGCTCCACTGCACTTCAGAACCCCTCACTGGCTCCACCTGCACTGGACAGCAGCACACCATGGGGTCAGAGAATGGCATCTTCAAGACCTTCTTTGCGAGTGGCTCAAACTCTGTTTCAACAGCATGCCCTCCTCAGCATCAGCGCAATCCCCTTATCAATAAAGCGAACTTTGCTTGTACACCATTAGCAAATTCTAGAAAGAACACAGGCACAGAATCACCTCGCATTCTCTTTCAAGATACAAATACACTAGGGTCATTTCTGAGCCCACAGAATAGTAACCCTAATGTCCTCTTAGCCACAAAATAAAGAGGAGGGAACACACCACAGCTCAATCAAGAYRCATCTACAAGTCAATTAACACAAAGGACCAACRACATGAGTGAGCAAGACTGAGAAAACACCTTTGGCAATCTTTGACCTCCACTCATACCTACACATATGTGCTCCTTCATGCACATTCATAAACATGCACACAGAATTTATATGTTTATTTTACTATAATTTAAGAAAAATGGTGGAAAACCACCTACCTGCTGGGAGCCCAGAGAGTCTGGCAGAATGAGGGGTGCAGTTTCTATTTTTCCTCAAACTTTGCATAATGATGCTAATCGGGAGCTGCGGGCCTAACCTGACAGTTCGCTCATTTCCGCAGTGCTGGGGGCTGCGTCCAGCAGACGCTGCCCTGGAGCTACACTGCTGCCCCTCACCATCCTATAGGCGTAAAGAGCTTTAGAGTGTCAACACAGACCGGGATTCCAAACTCTTGTGGTCAATCACCACGAAGTTACAAAATGATTTTTCAACTGTTTTAACACTCTAACATTATTAACTACAGCCAGGAGTGGTGGTGGTGCCCGTCTATAATCCCCATGGTGGGAAGGCAGAGGCAGGAGAATCAAATTCAAGGCCAGCCAGGGCTACCTAGTGAGTTCAAGGCCACTCTGGGTCACATAAGATCCAGCCTCAGTGAAACAAACGAGGCTGGTCACCAGGCACTGCACTGAGTCCTTACAATGGCCTAACAAGAAGACATGCTCACTGCCCCATGGGACAAGAAGAAGATGGCTTCTGAGCCAGGGCTTCCAGCCCAAGACACACATTCTCAAACACTCAACGCGCTCGTGTCTTCTGCTGTCCTCACAGCCAMCGTCTGCACAATGAGGTTATTAGTGATAAAGYGGTATCCACCTATGTAGTTCCTTGCTTTAACTCAAGAGATTCTCGGTCTGCTGGCCCGATCACTGCCATCTGACAGTAAGGACGCCGGGCCCAGAGACCCCAGGTCTACACCTCACAGCTGGTGAGCCGAGAGGAGCTGCAACTACAGCAGTCTACACCACCACGAGGCCACCTCTTCTTCCCTTCCCCTCCCTTGAAAAAGAAAACAAAGATTCAAAAGTCTCTTAATTGGGGAAGTTGGATGGAGGGTAACACAAGAATGGACGCCAGACCTCTCAGCGAGGAGCGCCATCTGAGTCCCTCCCAGGCAGAGTGAGAGCGGACGCTGTTCTGCGCAGCCTCCGCTGCTGGATTCCTGAGTGTAGCAAATTCCGGGCTCCAGACTGCAGGCTCAGCCTCTGACTAACACTACAGTGATTTATTTGAGGATAAATACCTCTGTCAGTGTCTTATGACTGAACACAACAGAGCAGGCAGATTGGCATGCGCGGAATGCGAGGACGCGGGCTGAGGCAGCAGAGGCCGGGCCGCCTCCAGCTGCAGAGCGCAGTCTGCAGGAGGGACCCTGCACTGCACCTGCTGCCAGCACCAGTGAGCCCTGTCGGCAATCACAGCAATCCCTGTGATTACAAACCACTCATGTGCACGTGGGGACATGGACTGGCTACACAGCTGGCACAGCCCAGACACCAAGTCCTGAAAGTGGAATGTGGCGTACACTGCCTGAGCCAGCCAGAGCACGTCACAGATTCAGAGAGCTTCAGCTTGAGCCTCTTCATGTTGAAAATGGGTTTAAGAGCTAGGCTGGAGAGAAGGCCGGGTGGTTAAGAGCACTGGCTGCTCTTCCAGAAGGCATGGGTTCAACCCCTATCCTCCACATGGTGACTCACAACTACCTGTAATCCAGTTCTAGTGTCTCTGGCACCCTCATATCAACATGCATGCAGGCAATGCACCAATGCACATGAAAATAAGTAAAATCTTTATAAAATGAAAGAAAAGGAAGTTTAAAGAAGAAGAAGAAAAGGAAAGAAAATGAGAGTCAGAGACGACACTAGGGCAATCCGATCAATTGCAATGCCAATCAAGGACCTGACACCATGAGAGCCTTTCTTACCCTGGCTCCAGGCTACCTCCAGCTGCACCGTGCACGGTCACAACACMACGGCGCAATAGGGGACACCCATGCAACAGCCTTCACTCAGGTACTCAACAGATACCAGTATTGATTTGTTTAATGGCCGGCAGAAGAAACTTGCAAGCAAAAGCCAAGTTTTCCAAGCAGTACCAATAGTTCACCTTACGGGCTGCTCCCCTCCAACGAGAGAGGTTGTCGGAGTTGAAAGGAAATAAGATTTCGTCTCTGCACCAGTCACCGAAATGAGCTCGACACCTTCCTGGCATATAAACAGCACCTATCTTTTATAAACAACGTCCTCTATCAATAACTAATGAAATCATAATGATGTGATAGGGGAAAGGTGAAGGAAACACAGCCCAGCCCAGAACAAGCAAGATCCCAGAGGGTGGAACTTACAAATGGGGGCTGAAGATACGGCTCATCTTGGAGACGTGATCATTTTCACGGTCCAAGTCCTTGTCCCCGGGTTCCATGCTGAATTTCCTCTTGCTGGGGCTGATGGGAGGCGGGCCTGTGCGGTGACTGCTGAGCGCTGAGGCCACCGGGGGGGTCTGCATTCTGGGCTCTCCCCTGAGGGAAGCTTCACCTACGTAAAGAGAATTAGGACGTTATCTCYGGGCGGGCGAAGCGCCCCATTGTGGTCTCCACGGCCCCCCAGCTCCCTGGCGCCCCGCCCGGGTCCTTGCAAAACTCTCTGTGGAAAGTTTTGGCAATACAGCAGGCAGCCTGCCATTCTCAGAACATGGTCTGGGCATGCAGCCACTGCCAAGCAGGGGACATTTGACATCAACAAGGTTTGCCAGCGCTGGCTCTTTAGGGTAGAGTTTAAAACGAAAAGTTGCTATAAACAGCCTAGAGAGGAAAACTGACCGTGAGCAGCCCCCAAAGGGAAGCTAAACCTCGGAAGGCCCTTTGATCTCAGGAATTCAACCCCATACCTTTATAAGAAAGCNGAAATAAGATTTCGTCTCTGCACCAGTCACCGAAATGAGCTCGACACCTTCCTGGCATATAAACAGCACCTATCTTTTATAAACAACGTCCTCTATCAATAACTAATGAAATCATAATGATGTGATAGGGGAAAGGTGAAGGAAACACAGCCCAGCCCAGAACAAGCAAGATCCCAGAGGGTGGAACTTACAAATGGGGGCTGAAGATACGGCTCATCTTGGAGACGTGATCATTTTCACGGTCCAAGTCCTTGTCCCCGGGTTCCATGCTGAATTTCCTCTTGCTGGGGCTGATGGGAGGCGGGCCTGTGCGGTGACTGCTGAGCGCTGAGGCCACCGGGGGGGTCTGCATTCTGGGCTCTCCCCTGAGGGAAGCTTCACCTACGTAAAGAGAATTAGGACGTTATCTCYGGGCGGGCGAAGCGCCCCATTGTGGTCTCCACGGCCCCCCAGCTCCCTGGCGCCCCGCCCGGGTCCTTGCAAAACTCTCTGTGGAAAGTTTTGGCAATACAGCAGGCAGCCTGCCATTCTCAGAACATGGTCTGGGCATGCAGCCACTGCCAAGCAGGGGACATTTGACATCAACAAGGTTTGCCAGCGCTGGCTCTTTAGGGTAGAGTTTAAAACGAAAAGTTGCTATAAACAGCCTAGAGAGGAAAACTGACCGTGAGCAGCCCCCAAAGGGAAGCTAAACCTCGGAAGGCCCTTTGATCTCAGGAATTCAACCCCATACCTTTATAAGAAAGCRCACAAGAACTGCTGTTGACAAGCTGATGTTGCTGTCTTTAATTACATTTTTTTGAAGCGTGYGCGCACGTGTGTGTGTGTGTGTGTGTGTGTGTGTGTGTGTGTGTGTATACAATGCCCATGGAGGTCAGAAGAATTGTTGGATCCCTGGAGCTGGAGTTACAGGCAGTTGTGAGCTGCCCAACATGGATGCTGGGAACGGAAGCCAGGCTCTCTGGAAGAGCAGCAAGTACTCTTAACCACTGAGCCACCTCTCCAGTCCCAAGCTGCAACTCTCAAAATGTGTTTCACAGTTAGGAGCTCCCAAGGGCTATGACACAGATCTGCTCTGACAGTCAGTCTGATTTTTTGGGCTGTTGTCAGGGGCGTTGAGCTGAGAGACAAATTTGTGCCTGGTTGTGAATCAAGACAGTAAGGCTTTTCAAATACTAAGGGGCTTCGTATCTCCTAAAATTTATAACAGGAGTTATAATTACTTTGAGTGAAAACTCAAACATTCTAGGTCCTAAGGGAGCTAACAGWGAAAGCCTTCTGTTGGGCAGTTACACACTGGCTTCTGTGGCCTGACCAATCCTATTTCCACCAGTCACAATTAAGAGTCATATTAGCGTGAAGTCAATTACATCTGAGGTGCTGTGGTACCCAAGAAAAGCCACCTTTGTGACCACTCACTCCCCTTCATATCATCACTGATGCACGGCCGGGCCGTCAAACAGGCGTCAGTGTCACATACAGGCGACAAATGCGATTTTGTTAGTGGGAAGGAGGGAGGGAAAGACCTTCTGAGAATCCACCAGGAAAAATAAAAACCCTGCCAGTTTAGACAGCAAGATATAAACTTGCAAATATACAGTGACCTGTAATACTCCCCAGCGGGATTTCTTGTACGGCTTCTGGCCACAGGGCAGACTGGAACTTTCCATACTGCACAGAGTAGCTCACCCTGGACCTGTACTGGCCTGCCACTCTCACAGACTCTGGCTGGTCTGGATAGGCCTTGGCTTCCTTTCTGTTAACCTTTGGTGAAGCAGTGATCATCCTCAGACCTTGAGAAGGTGTAAGATTTCTTCCCTCCCTGGCCTCTTGCTCCTTTCCCATCCCTGTTTCTTGGACTTCTTCCTCTACAGAGCAGGGATACCTCTTTAAGACTCTGGTGAGCAGACGAAGATCTCTATGAAGCTGGAGGAAGTCGCTACCCCTGCAGACCAACCCACGCAAAACAGCCTACACCATACACTCTGTGCCCAGTGTTTCCCAACACTCCTGGCAKGGGCCACGGAGTGGAGAGGACMCAGGCTCAGCATGGACCCCAGAGTTTCGGGAGCCATTTCATCAGCTGCCCGCTGGGGCAACAGACATTGCTATGGAAACAATCACCACAGCAACAAGTTCCAAGGGGTCCAAAATAGGAGCAGTCATTCAGGACAGCAGCTATGGGGCAGCCCAGCCCCAGAACAGAAACCACCCACAGACCCCATAACTTGGAGAAGCCAGTCGCTCAGTGGCTCCTCTGCACGGTTGGTGGAGAAAACCCTCCACTCCACACCAGAGTGGCTGGGCTTCATTCAGTGAGGCTAGCGCAGAGGAGGAAGAATCCACAGAAGAGTTTCCAGGACTGCAGTGGGGACGAAGGACTCTAAAGGAACTGCAGAGTCCCTTGTGGATGAGGGTGTGAGTTCCATGTAGCACAGGGCACCTCATGGGCACTTCTGAAGTCTCATCACACGCAGGACCAGGGTGACCTGAATGGCTTGCTCAGGTGGGCTGCAGACAGGAAGGATGTCCTCTGCTAGGCAGACGAACACCTAGCTAACAACCTAGTTAACACAAAGCTAACAACCATCCTCAGCGGTGACAGGGTTGGGTCACTGATACCCCTTTGCTCATCTTTGGGTCCATCCCCACACCAAGGGAAGCTGTCCAATGCATGTATGCTAAAGCTCATTGGCTATGCTCTTGCATGTGGCAGGGCAAGGTTAGAATGATTTCAGCAGGGTCTGGGGCAGAGCACCTTCCTAGGGCATACCTGAGTTCTAGCCCTCGCATCGTTCTTGAAGAACACCCCAGACACATGCAAATGCTGTATCCCGGCTACTTCCGCTCACAGCACCACTGCAGAATGTTTAAGCGCTTCTTAAACATCTTCCCCCAATTACAAACAAGCAAGATGTTCTCTTGGCCTAGGATGTCATAAGGATTAGCATATATTTATTTTAAGGAAAAAAATAAAAGAAGGAAAGGGCTGGAGGCCAAGCCCTGGCCTAGGGCACACAGGGCCCTGGGCACCATCCCTACTACGGATGCACATACGCACATATTCGGGTGTGAGAAGGRAAAAGACGAAGCTAGATCATGACGTCACACCAGAGCTGTCAACACCGAAGTCACGCTGGAACTCACGGATGGGGAGAGCAGCACACCGCCTCATCTGAAATCCTGCACGTGGAGGACTCTAAGACCTCACTTTCTAAACACAGTGATCCTAGCCAGACTCACGGCCAGCCAGCTGCTCCTTTCTCGCCTTTTACAGTCAACAAAACACAGAACTTAACTTTCAAAACAGCAGTGTGTATTCRCTTGTCCGCTTGCTGGTTGCGATGGGGTCTCACCGCGTGGCCCAGGCTGGCCTCAAACCCATCYWCTGCCGGCTGTAGCCTCGACCAGCTGGGACTACAGGAATATGCCACCGCAGCCAGCAACGCTAGCTTTCAACATCAACCGTTCAACTTGCCCCATCGCTTTCTGTCCTCCTTCCCATCCCCCACGTGCCCTCCGCCATGTTTGAACCAAAAGTCAAAACATCAAACCACAGCTCCCCACGCCAGCCACTCGGCTGCACTGGCGTGTCTCCTGTCTGACCACAGCCGTGGTGACCAGGCTGACGTCACTGTCTCGGTGGGAGGGAAGGTACCCCGTACACTATCTACCCTGCGACATTGCACAACCTTCTCATAGGCCCAGGGCCTTGTGGGGCAGGGGGCCCAGGCAGCTGAGGCACATTTATTTTCTTTTAAATAATGAGTCTCCAGCACAGAGATGAACAGCTGGGGAGAAGGTGCAAAGAAATCAGACTCTTTGGAGCAGTTCAGCTGTGGCCATCGMGTTCTGGGTCACTTTTTGTTTTTTAAAGAAGGGTTGTTGGGCAACTCAGTGAGCAGGCCCAAGCCAGCAGAGATAAAAGATGTGACATACTGTCTGCCACGGCACAAGTCTGGCCCACACTTCTACTGCTCAGTGACCAAGCCGCTGTCCTTCAGTCCTCTGGTTAAAACAAAAAACCACCTGTCACACTGCTGCTCAGAACCGCAGGTCCAGTACCAGGAGGCTGAGCTCAGCCAAACAGAGCCTGTCTAGCCAGCCAGGTCAGTGTGGCCATGCAGGGTCCAGCCCTTGCAGGCCTTGGTTGCAGAGCTACATTGAGGCTGAGGAGAACCACGACCTGTATAGCCTTCAGCTAACAACAGGGGAAGGTCATTAGCAAGCCACAGGGGACCTGACAGACTGACCCGAGGAGCATTTGAATACAACTTCAAGCAGATCTCCTGAGCCTCGCTGGGAGAACCTGGTGGCCCGGCTGAGCCAAGCGCAGCCTGTGATACTGAGGTCACTTCCGACCAGAGCCAGGAAGAGCGAAATGGGCAGCTGAAGAGAGAGCAGACCAGGCAAAGCACAGAGATGACAACTGTACTCAACCCTGACGGAGGCACGAGGGCTCTGGGGATCCCTCTGCCTGAGACCCGACTCTCTGGCTGTCTGCAGATGTCTACTCAGACTTCACTCAGAAGACAATGACAGAGAAGCTCCAAGCGTGGCCGAGCCCCACAGAGCACAGCTGGTACGTGAGGACCAGACAATGTCCACAGTCTTACTCAGTTTTAAGTACTCTAAGTCCACAGAGGATAAAAGACAATGGTGTTTGATTTTGTTTCCTCTCAACAAGGGGAAAGAAAGATGGCATTGAGGTTAGGAGCACCTCCTACTCTTCCAGAGTTCAGTTCCCAACACCCATGTGGGGTGGCTCACAACCACCTTAGAACTCCAGCTCCAAGAGATGCAATGCCCTCTTCTGGCCTCTGCAGACACTGCACGGGCATGGCACAGACACATACGCCCAAAGAGCATCAAAAATCTTAAAAAAAAAAAAGTCCCAACCACATGACAGCTATAGTCCTGAATCAGCATCCACTATGCTAAAGTAGGTTTTCGAACACTGAGGGAAAAGGTTAATCTGAATATCAAAAGGCACTACACCGTGTTGAATACCAAGCTGCGGCAATCCTACCCAGGCTGCCATTAGAAGGGGCACCAAGTCCACACTGCATAAAAGCACCCACAGTCCCAGGAGTGGCAGGAAAGATGCTTCCTCTCRTCAGACCACAGCTTGTACCAACGGCTCCAGGAATGCATAATGCACAGCTTGGGTGGACTGCCACCAAGAGGCTCCCAGTCACACTGTCACCAGTTGAGGCTGTCTAGGGCAGTGCTTGCTTGCTTTGTAAGGTCTGTTTTTATTTGTGCGAGTGCACATGTGTGTGTGAATATGAGTGAGAGTCAAGTGTGTGCAGAAGCCTGTGAAGGCCAGGAAAGGTCATCAGATTCCCTGGAGCTGAGCCGCCTGGCCTGGGTGCTGGTTAGTGATGTGACCACTGGCCCACTTCTTCAGCGTCAGAGATTTTTAAACGTTTCATGCACAAACCCTTTTGGCCCAAGAAACTTCTACATATGCATATACCTAAATATATACATGTATAAGTTAAGTATAAAAATAAAATATTTAGATAATAATCATTTAAAAATGTATTGCAGAACAATTCTTTGGTATACATATAATTCTACCATTTATTAAAGATGAAAATATACTGCATACTAATAAGATGGATGTGCACCTCATTTAAATTTAATAAATCTTGACTGAATATTCCACATCTTTCAGAATTGATCAGTATTTTCATTTTATAATCTTTAGTGCTGAGAATTCTGTCTCATATAAACACATAGTGCAAGATGGAAAAGGGTGCATTTGTTTAGAGACATTAATGAAAGTGCTAGAAACTCTGTCCGAATCCCAAACCAATTTTTTTTTTTTTTCCGAGACAGGGTTTCTCTGTGTAGCCCTGGCTGTCCTGGAACTCACTCTGGAGACCAGGCTGGCCTTGAACTCAGAAATCTGCCTGCCTCTGCCTCCCAAATGCTGGGATTAAAGGCGTGCGCCACCACTGCCCGGCCCAAACCAAATTT
>BDUI01002886.1:93415-105151 GCA_002335545.1 Apodemus speciosus | reverse complement strand
ATTAAGGCTTATTATTTTCCATATAGGAGTGTTTTGTCTGTATGTCTGTGTATGTACCATGGGCCTGGTGCTCTCAGAAACCAGAAGAGGACAACAGATTCCCTGGAAATGGAGTTACAGATGGTTATGAGCTGACGTGTGTGGTAGGAATTTAACCTGGCCCTTTGCAAAAGCAGTTAATGCTTTTAACTGCTGAGCCATCTCCGGCCCCTGCTCAGTAATTAAGGAACATTACATTTGTCTCACTTAGGGATAAGTATACAACAAAGGCTCATTTCAGCAGTGACAGTCAAGATGTCCAGGTGTCCAGTAGGTGCTCCTAAACGTGCTGCGCAGCCACACTTACTATCTTTAGTCCGAGTGGTACCCACACTGGTTTACTTAGGAATAGACTCTTTCTGAGAATTGTCTTTTAAATGCGAAGTAAAGGCTCTGTTTTCTGAATCATAAGAAAAGGTTAAATATACTTGGTATTAAAATGATGGTTTTGGGGGTGCAGGAGATGGCTTGCCTRAGTGCAAGCAGAAGGACCTACTTCAGATGCCTGCACCCGTGTGGAAAGTGGGAGATGGGGCATCTGCCTGTAATCGCAGCTCTGGGGAGGCAGTGAAAGGAGGATGCCCGGGGATCMCTGTCCGGCCAATCTAGACGGCAAATTTGGGATCTCAGAAAGCAAAGGGAGGAAACAGATGGTGCCAGGGAAGGGGGTCAGTACCCCGTGGAGGGGCCAACCCATGCGCTTATGGGCAGCACTAACTGGATTTAATAGATCATAAAGGTAAGAAGGACATGAAGTTGGAAGAACATATCTGGAAGGCACTGGAGGCAGAGTAGATGATATGATCTAAATACATTGTATTCATGGATAAAATTCTCACAGAATAAATACAAATATTATGTAAAAAATCAGGAAGATACCATGAGTAGCTGCCCTATACACATACACGCACACACGTGTACACACAAATGCAGCTTTTACTGGAGGAGGAGGAAGGTGAACCAGGTAGACCCTGCGCCAAAAGCAATTCTACGGGAATAGTGGACTCTGTCAGTAAAATACTTGAAGTGAACACTGGCCACCTGTAACAGTAAAAAGCAAGGGTGGGACTCATCTAATTACTTCCATCTTGAGGCTGAGACTCTGTCCAATTCTGTTGTCACTGCAGCAGTGGAAGTCAATAAGCAGTTCACCCATGGCACAGGGCTCACCTGGTCCTCAGTCCTGTACCACGAGTCAAGGGTGAGTCTGGACCAGTTAAATAGTAATATATATTTCCACTCGCATACTAGTAAAAACTACATCCAAGAAATGTTGTCCAGCCTGGCCATGGTGGCACAGGCCTTTAATCCCAGCATTTGAGAGGCAGAGCCAAGCCTGGTCTGTAGAGCTAGTTCCAGGGTACATCGGGCTACACAAAGAAACTCTATCTGAAAAACAGCGACAAAAATCAAACCGAACCAAACAAGCGAAAGCCCCAGAAATGCCATCTAGCATTCAGATGAAGTTTATATTTGTATCTCCCCAGAATTCTCAGGTATCTCAGGTTATGGGATAAAAGTAGTGCCATTGCAATGTAATCCCCAAAGGCTGGCCTGGCCCCTGTGGTCTCTTACAGAACTAATCTCAAAATATAAGAATAAAAATTACAAAGCTATTTCAACAGGGCTTATTAGGACTTTGGGTCAACATTAACAAACTTGAGAAGTGGAAAGTAGTGGGTAAGAGAGATGTGCTGCTACGTTACACCCATTGTGTTTGTCCACAGTTCTCTGACACAGTCAATACTGGCCTTATTATCTTACATTTCACTTCTTTCCTAAAGTTGGCATATTGGAGATATCTACGTATGTCCTCAGTCTTGACATACCATGCATTTGTCAGTGATTTAATGCTCTGTGTGTGTTGGGGGTGGGGGTACAACTGACCTTTTTTTTTTTTCYAATAAAATTATTTTAATCAGTCAAAATCACCTAATTCCATAATAGAAACTTATACATTTGAAACTATCATAAAGATCTTCACGAAATAACATATAGTTTAGACACTATCATCAAATGCTATCCAATATAATGACATCTTTCTTAAGAAACCTTGACAGATACATTTTTGTGGTTTTACTGAAAATTTTCTCTGTAATACAATTTTCTTTTCTTTTCTTTTTTTTTTTTTTACCATTTCTTTTTTATTTTCTATATTCTTTGTTTACATTCCATATGGTTTTCCCTTTCCTGGTTCCCACCTCCCCATAAGTCCCATAAGCCCTGTTTCCTCTGCCCGTTCCCAAATCAACCCCCTCCCACTCCTCTGGCAATCCCCTACAATGCTGCATCAAGCCTTTCCAGGACCAGGGCCCTCTCCTTCCTTCCTTCTTGGGAATGATTTGTGAGTTGTGTCTTGGGTATTCAGAGCTTCTGGGCTAATATCCACTTATCAGTGACTGCATTCCATGTGTGTTCTTTTGTGAATGAGTTACCTCACTCAGGATGATATTTTCCAGTTCCATACACCTGACCTTTAAAGATGCAGAACTAGGAATAGGGTGCGGGAGTGATGGCCCCGAGGTTAAGAGCACTGGCTGTTCCATCCATCCAGTGGTTCACAACTATGTTAACTCCAGTTCTATGGGGATCTGATCCCGTACTCTTCTGACTTCTATGGGCGCCATGCACAGACATGGTTCATATGCATACATGCAGGCAAAACACACATAAAATGAGTAAATCTAATACAAATATTTTTCTATCTTTTTTAGTCTTTTTTTTTAACTTACTTTCATTTCATGAGCATCGGTGTTTGCCTACATGTATGTCTGTATGTCCCTGTGAGAGTGTCAGATCCTCTAAAACTGGAGTTATAAGCAGTTGTGAGCTGCCATGCTGGTCCTGGGAATTGAACCTGGATCCTCTGGAAGATCAGCCAGTGCTCCTAACCACTGAGTCATCTCTCCAGTCTCAAATTTTTCTATCTTTAACAGAAATAAACAAACAAACCAGGGCGGTCTGACTGTGCCTTTAATCAGTGTCATTGGTTTTCCTGACGACGTATTTAAATTCTATCCTGCTCATGGGAAGATGGAGGTCTTAGGTCTGAATCCCCAAGTGCCCAGGCTGTCTGCACTACTTTCAATGTCTCTGGCCAGCAATCTCCACCTTAGGATTCCCGTGAAGTCTCTGCTTCCCTCCCTCAGGCTCTCCTCTTAGTGTCTATCACTTTCTGAGGATACCTTGGCCAGCACATCCAGTCTTTTCTTGTTCTCTACAAAAAGGGATCAGCTGTAGGGTTCCAGACATAAAAGGCCTCAACCAAACACAAAACACAGGCATTGATGGAGAAATAAAAGATCCAGGAAATAAATTCTAGAAGAGCACAAAGTGTCTTTTATAATAAAACAGTACATGAAGAAAGAGGAGGGGCTTGGCAAAGAGCGCTCCATCCTGAGCATTTACATAAAGCCCTTGCATAACAAGCATAAACATTCATGCCACACAGAAACAAGGCAAACCCAATAAGTGAGATGACTAGACTTGTTTTTTAACTAACAGCGAAGATTAACAGAAGTCTTGAATGGGCTGTGGTCAGAGCGGCAGGTCCTGCACTCTGTATGCGGCAGCAGCCAGCAACACCCTGCGCTGCCTCTGTGGGCCACTGACATAGCATCCCAAAGTAGACCTGGAATGGGTCTGTAAGTCACAAGACAAACCAGGATCTGCAAATGTGTGCCCACRGATTATTCTATTCTGGATTACTGGAGAAATTCTTCAGCACTGTCTCAGGGTTAGACATATTAGGATGAATATAATAATCATTAATATTGATAATTGATACTAATATCGTTAAGGGGTCTCTAAACCCTTTTTTTTCTAAACCCCTTATAATCCTGTCTTGGAGGCAGAAACTGATCAAGAAAAGAGTGTCTAGGGCCCCCTTGGGCTTTGTCATTCTCTCATGACACCCCATATGCCACACAGAAGACGACTCTTCACTCTTGAATCAGTACATTTATGCCAAATTAATAAGCATATATTTGAAGAAAAAACAAGATTTTTAAAATCCTGTTTTGTCAGGAATATAATGACCCTTTCTTTTAGCATCCATGAAGATAACAGACTAATCTTTGAAGTACTTGATAGTAGAAATGAAAGTCCTAACAATGTTACTAGAACCAGACGTGGAGAAGAAACCTGTAGCTAGGAGCCGACTGCTTCTGGAAACTACATTCACAGAAAAAAAATACAGCCAATTAAATAATTTGTTCACTGAACATAAATTATACACTCGCCAGTGCGTACTGTACACAGCAATGCCACGACACAGCAGAGACACTATTTTAAGCTCAGGAAACATCTCTAGTTCCAGATGTCTTCCAATCAGTGTGTGACTAAATTCTTTGGCCACTTTCTTGCCAATATTCTTTACAGATTATTTTGTCACCTCTGATGAGGACAAGGCCAGCAATGTACTTGGAGAACACCATTTTAATCTTTGTTAGGTACATAGCTTTTTGAGATCCATATACAGCCAGTAGATACCTACCTTGTCCAGTGTGCAAGTATCACTCTACCACGTCACAGATGATAATTCTCAAAACAAGCAGCTTAGAAGGGACAGGGGAAGGAGGAGCCCGTGCTCAGCGAGGATCAGCGTTTATCTACAATGTCCATATGCAGCCATAAAGGCATCTGAGTCGATGATATTAATGCCCTGCAGCTGCTTCTTTCATCTGTGTCAACTTCCTATCTGTACCAGACAAATGCCACCCCTGTCTGACAGGTACCCCAGTGGTTGGAATACTGTCCGTGAGTAAAGTTCAGAACAAATGGTAAATTAACACCTTTCCTTTACACTGGACAGAGCTGGCTCATTCTCCATAATGCCAAGAAACAGTGGGTTAGATCAGGCCACAAAACCTAAATGGGCAACAGACAGACATCTAGTACTGTACTAAGGAGATCCTTATTGATTTTTCCTTTTTCTTTATGAAAACCTTTCATTACCCACCATTCAGAGTTTCCCAAAGGGTAAAATGGGGAAACAACACGGGAAAGGTAAAGCTACTCAGTACTGCTAGGCTCCGTCATGGGGGAAGGATGAGACCACCATACTGGGAATGCTCTTCCCCTCAAAAGGTGTCAAAGCATATGAAACACACAGAAACCAATTCAAGTAAAGCTACACAGGACACAGAAACTTAATAGGATCCCCGAAAAACTGCTATTGTATTTGCACGCTAGATCAGCGGTTCGTAACCTATGGGTCGTGACCCCTTTGGCGATCAAAGAACCCTAAGACTAGCAGAAATGTCAGGTATTTACATTATGATTCATAACAGTAGCAAAATTACAGTTATGAGGTAGCAATGACAACCTCATATGACTTTATGACCGGAGTCAACATGACCACAACATGAATTAAAGCGGCATTAAGAAGGGTGAGAACCACTAGATTATAAGGTGCCTTGAACATCAACAGGGCCGTATATTGTGAAGAAGTTGGTCAGAAAAAACTAAAATAGGAAGAACAACAATATCAACCAACCAGACCTCCCACAGCTCCCAGGGACTAAGCCACCAACCAAGTAGTACACATGGCTCTGGCTGCATATGTAGCAGAGGACGGCCTTGTCAGGCATCAGTGGGAGGAGAGGTCCTTGGTCCTATGAAGGTTTGATAGATGCCCCAGTCAGTATAGGGGAATCAAGGACGGCGAGGTGGGAGTGGGGTGGGTGGAGGAACACCCTCATAGAAGTGGGGTGGAGGGGTGGGGGGTTCTGGTGTGGGGTGGGAAACCGGGGAAGGGGATAACACTTGAAATGTAAATAAATTAAAATAGAGAAAAAAGAAAACAAACAAATGGTTGTTACCTGTGAATTAACAACTAGTAATTTATAAGCTATAACTGGCCTCATAACAATTGCTTTTGGAAAGAACACCGGGGGAGGCCTAGGTCCACACGGCCTTCAGGCTTGTGCTGTCGCCATCACTGATTTATAACATATGATGTTCTGTTTTCTCAGCTCCAACCCAACAGTGCACAGGCACCAATCACACCTAATACAGAACCTCTGGCTGGCTGCGACTGGAAGGATAAAGTCCAAACTCAGCGCTACACGTCCACCCGGGCAGAGTTCTCGGCAGGTGCCACTCGCCAGCCCTCATACAGCCGCACTGCTGGGTGGGTCGGATCCAAACCCACACTGGATGCCTGAGCCCCGGGGTGCAGCCTTCATTCCGTGACCCGCTCTGCAGTTTCATGCCTCCGAGCCCTCCCCTTGCAAGCTGGCCCCACTTCTCCGTTCTCCACTCCCTGGCTTCCTCCRCCTCCTCCAGACTGTTCTGCGTCCTTGGTAGCCTATGCTTCCGCTGGGAGAGAGACGGGGCTGTGTCCCCTCACTGGGCTGCTGCTAACTGCACCCCTTTCCAGCTTAGTGACCTTGGTCAAGTTCATTAATAACACTGAGGCTACTTCCTCCTACGCTGAAAGTCAACCATTTGCTGCCACAGTGAAAATCACTTTGTTAGTTAAACTTGCAAGTACAGTGCAAGCACTCTAGGTCTAAGCTGAGGGAGAGACAAGCTCTACTCTGCGGCGCTCCCCCCTCCGCCCCCCCCCCCCGAGTGCTCTGTGTTCTCACTCCCCCGCCCCCTTTTACATTTATTGTTTTCACTTTATGTGCACTGCTGTTTTGCCTGCATGTGTATCTGCGTGAGGGTATCAGATCGTGGTGATACACATATGAGCTGCCATGTGGGGTGTGGGGGCTGGGATTTGAACCTGGGTCCTCTGGAAGAGCCCTCTTACCTGCTTAGCCATCTTTCTAGCCCCTCTCACCCTTCTTTCTGGGTCCACTAAGTTCTGTGTTCCTATCTGCAGGAAAGACCCATTGTGATGTATGGATCATTTAAAAAGAAACGAGATGGGAAGCCTCTGAAAGACATGGGTTTCCTAACAATGTGCACAGAAGTACTGTGCTAGCACATACAACTACTAAGTAAATTGCCCAAATGACGAATGGATGTAAGGRGGCCTTGTCCTCAGAGAGTTTAGAATCAAGAGGTGACCTAACAGAGCCTTCGAGTCTCATTTTTAAAGAGTAACAAACACCTTTATTGTCATTGAGAGTAGGGAGAAGTGTCCTGCTATGCCACCTATAGCTGATTTKGCATGTGTTGAATTTGCTGTCTTAGTTACTTACACTCAATGTATGCATGCTTTAGCATTATTAGAATCACTGATGCAATTCAATACCAAGTCATTGAATATGTTGTGAATGTCATTGTATGAGTACAAAGATAAAGGWGGTGGACTCTGCCCAGAAGCCACTAAATAAACTGAAAAAAAGCTAAGCCATCAATTCACATAATTAATATAGATCAGGATAATATAAGATGTATAGAGGGCCTAAAGATCAGGAAAGACATTTGATTAAGGGCACTGAAGCCCATAAAGTTAATATTGTATGGTACAAATTATTGATGGCCAACAGCTTCTGTTACTGCTTCATATCAATAYATATTAACAAATGATGCATTATTTATGCAGATTATGTATGTATCACCTTTCTCCTTATTCTGATTTTAAACCTACCCGTGTTGCCTAAAGCATCATTCAGACCTTTACGATAGTCCCATTTAACAGACGAGAACACCGAGGTCGTGCAATTTTTCTAGGTTAAGAAGCAAAAGTAAAAATATGTAAACGGGACCCAAGAGATACACGAGCATTCTACACAGAGGGCACAGACCCACTTGCCAGAGCCATTTCCTGCAGTTCTTTCCTCTTCGGCCCAACACATCCACTGGGAATAACACACTGTAGCTCTCCTTTCCCGCCAGGGCTTTTCTCTTCCTGGGTCTCTAACTGAGCTGTTGATTCGCATGAAGACACTCAAGCATTTCCACTCACTCTAGGACATGCTATTTAAATCACGGGAGCTTCAGGAGACAGGAGGCCGAATCAGATATCCAGGTGGACAAAGCCCCTGGTAGGGTCAAGAAACTAAAGCTACGGGATTGGGGATCCRTTCCTGGATACCCTCCTGGGGATGGCAGAAGCACTCCACWCACCTAGGAGGCGCAATCCCCGGCGGAATCCTCCCCTCTTGACCCCCACTAGCAGCTTGGGCACTGCCATCTGCTCTTTTACCCTTTACCTGCCGAGGCACCCCGCGTAACCTGCATACTAACCCGAGGCAGGCATCGCAGGGCAACCGAGCCTCAAACCCGGTCCAGCGCGCGCCGAGCCCGGCCCGCCCCTGGCCAGCCACTTACGGTTCCAGTACACCGGGTAGCACTCTCCTTGAGTGACATCCACCTCGTAGAGGCCGCCGCGCACGCACACCGGCTCAATGGTCACCAGCTCCTCCATCTCCGGCTCAGGCCCCGCCGCGCGCGGGCAGAAGCCGCAGGCGCGGTCCTCGTCGTCCTCCTCCCCGAAGCTGGAGGTTGGGCCGCACACCCGGTCTCCATCGCGGCCCGCCGCCCGAGCCTGGGCGCCCGTGGTCTGCAGCAGGGTCCGGAAGGCGAGCTCGATGCGCAGAGAGTCGTAGCCGATGAAGGGCTTCCAGGTCTTCTTGTCTTCCTTGTAGAACCAGCGCACCTCCTCGGGGCCCAGCTCCGTCACTACCTCGTAGCGGTGCCGGGCGGCTGCGCCGCCAGGCCGGGCGCGCTTCCTGTCCCCGGGGCCCCCTCCCGCCGCCCCGCCGCCCCCCGAGTTCGGGGCGACCAGCGGCGGCGGAGGCGAAGAAGAGCTGCCGCCGCCCGCGCTCTCGCCCTCGCTGTAGTAGCGCAGCGACGAACCCGACTCGGCCGAGCTGAAGTCGTAGGTCTCGTCGCTGAGGCACGGGTCCAGAGCCAGGTGGCTCAGGTCGTCGGTGCCCGGTGCCAGGTGCAGCGGCTCCGCGCGCAGCAGCGACAGCGGCACGCTGTCGCCCGGCTGGTGCTCGAAGCAGCAGCCTCCGCCGCCGAACACGCCCGCCGCGTCCGAGCCCAGCTCCCAGGCACCGCCGCCGCGGCCGTTACGCTCGGGGCTCCGTGGGGCGCCGCGGCCCGGGTAGTTCATGCCGCCGGCGCTTCCGCCACACGCGCATCCGACGCCGCCACCCTCCCGGCCCGGACTTTATAATCTTTCAAATCCCGAGCAGGGCAGCAGCTGCGGCCGAGGCGACTCCGCCTCCCCGCCGGCCCCCGGCCGCCGCAGCGCCGTTCCGGGGCCCGCCCCATTGTTACGCACCCTTGCGTGGGCGGGGCCTCCTCGGGCCCCGCCCACAGGCCGCGCGCGCACGCCTCCCCGGAAGGCCCGAAGCCGCTGGTGTAGCTCCCGTTTGGCGCTTGGCGATGTGTAGTCGTCCGCGCCTGGAAGCCGGGGTCAGTCGGGGTCGCGGCAGTCTCGGCCACAGTGGAACCCCTGCCTCACGGCTCTCGACGCAGTGGCTCCGCCCCCTCGCTTCTCCGCCCTTGGATGCCGGCTGCGATGAGGCTCTCGCCCACTCATCTTTACACTTTCGGGTCATGAGCCCCGTGGCTGATTCAGCTGTATGCCCAGAGGGGCCCTGGAAGTTGCTAGCTCACGTTCTTGGCTTTAGGCCTGCTTGCAGCATCCGAAAGACCTGCTTGGTCACCTGGTCTGGCCCTTTCCCAACCTTCAGCCCATTCATAAAGAAGGCACTCCACCTCTATGCCTACTGCTCACCTGGGCAATACTACTCCCACTTAAAAACAGGAGCCCTAGCGTCACTGTGCCAGCTCTTAGGATTGCTTACCCTCTCTTGTCCTTATGCTTCCTGTTCTTTCTGTACTGCAGTAAGGCCTTGGATGGAAACCAAGTCCCTGTGTCTTAGTCTTTTCCCACAATCTGTGCACATTCGATGCACCTTGGTTATAGCTAACTGGTCTTGCCAACCTGATGTGATAGATTATTAGACTGAAAGAAAAACAACAACGACAAAAAGAAACAGGTTCTAGACTCAGCTTTGCCACCTCCAGGCAAGTCACTTAATCTCCTTGATCTATTTGTCTTCTTCCTTGCTATAATTAGATCATTGTATCGGATGGTCTCTAGTAATACCCAGCAGGGATTCTATGGCCTTTAAGCCTTCCCAGGTTTGGTTTGATTTTTTTTAGTGTACCTCAAATTCTGTAACTCACTTTCTGGTTTCAAGAAAACACTGAGGCTCCTTTAGTTAGACGTTAGACTTCCAAGACAGCGTAAAGAGATAGAAGACAGAGACCAGAGGCTGACCTCAACAGATGGAACAGTTTATTTCAAACAGAGGAGGAAAGACACTTTCCTGAAGGAAATGGGTGTCTTGGAAGGGCATAAGCAAGCTGGGGCCCTTTTTAGAGGCAAGTGGGAGGCTTGGAAATGAAATTCGTGCAGCCATAGGGCTATGTGTGCGTCTGTGATGTATCCTTCCTGAAACTGTCTGTTTGACGAAAAGACAGTTCATCTTGGTGGGGTAGGCTGCCCCAGCAGAGATTATTTGGATTGTGACTGACTGACAAGTTTGGACAAGGTCAGCTGTAGCCTCATAGAAATCATTTTATAGCTGAGGCACTCTGTCACCTCAGACAATTCTTTTAATTGAAAAGTTTTTATTTTATAAGCCCATCCTATCTTGAGAATCTCTGGAAAGCAATCTCCAACCTTGTTCTTAGTTAAGAATAGACAGTCTTCACTGTTAATGTTTACTTTGTGGAATCGGGTCAGTAGGGCAAGTTGTCTTGCTCTTAGGGTGTAACCTGTCAAAGATCCTTCAAAGTCATTATTTAAATCAGGATCATCTCTGTTGTGCACTGTGCGTTTATAGGGATCTATTAAAAGACCCTGCTTTCTGGGCAGATGATACTGTTGCGATTCATGGTAAGTAGAGGAATATAGACTGTATTATCTACCATAATGACTACATTGGCTAGATAATCTTGTCCATTGAGCAGTCTGCCCTTTTGTACATTACAACCCCAATAACAAAGCATCCACACTGCCATCTGAGTTTCTGCACCCCAAATTCTTTCCCAATGTTTCAATTAATAGTATGCAGAGTAAGAAACTGAGTATGAACTTCTATTCATGAAGGCATTGAT
This sequence comes from Apodemus speciosus, assembly GCA_002335545.1. Lineage (NCBI taxonomy): Eukaryota > Metazoa > Chordata > Mammalia > Rodentia > Muridae > Apodemus > Apodemus speciosus. The sequence continues at coordinate 94,072 of BDUI01002886.1, read as the reverse complement.
CTGCACTATTCTCATAGTTATCCATGTACAGACACTTCTGTATGGCTTCTGATGCCAAAGAGAACTAGGAACCTATAGCTTAGGAGGGGATCTTGGTAAGTAAATACAGATGCTATATTAAAGTGTAATTAAAAGTAGTAGATATCAGTGTTAAGTCTCAAACCCTGGGACAAATGGCTGAGGTGCCAATTTCATATCAAACTGGACCTGACCTCCAGGTTCTCCCAGCATCCCTTAGTCCTGTTACAGGATATGGCTGACACACCCTGTCTTCTACCCCAGAACTCTCCAGCCCAGGGGCCAGGGTGCCCTTACCCAGGTGACTCTTCCCTATATAATCCAGCCATTTTGGTTACCTGCCCCTCCCTTTGTACTTTTGACCTCTTGGCTATAGCACCCAGTTCTTCTCTCTCCCCGCACAGCCCAGCTCAGCTGGTCACATGGACTCTGGACTCTCCCAGATGTCTCTGTCTTACAGATACGTGGGAGAGCATAGCCACAGACATGCTCTCCCGCATATCTATAATAAACTTCCTCGTCCACCATACCTGAGCAGCCATGTCCTTTCCTTTCCTTTTTTTCCTCCCTTGTTGTTTCCTTTCCTCCCTCCCTCCCTTCCTCCCTTCCTCCCTCCCTCCCTCTCTTCCTTTCTTTTTT
>BDUI01002886.1:75624-90459 GCA_002335545.1 Apodemus speciosus | reverse complement strand
ATATATATATATATATATATATAATCATAGAAATACAAATTAATAAAAAATTTGATGTATTTATAGCATGAGGCATTCATAAAATACTCATTGGCTTTCCTTTTTAGTACAGAAAAGGATGATTTGGTACAGCCTTGTCCTTTCAATACTAAACATGAGTTAGGCCTTAGCTGTGAGTCTGAAGATGTGCTTGATAGCTTCTGTTGTGCTGTGGGGTTAGTTTTATTTTTCTTTCCTATCTCATCCCAGAGGTAAATGATTTTAAAAAAGTATGAAATATGTGACTCATGAGCCTTAGATAAAAAAAAAAATTGACATRCTATTGTGCTGAGAAAGATTGAACCTGGGTATTTTATTCTTATTTTCAACAAACACTGAATGGATCCTACGTTCTGATGGGATGTCTAGCGGCGACACCCCGAGTCATTTGCTGAGATTTTATATTGCAGAACACAGTTGCTGTTTTTACTGTTATTGCTTGAGGAAGTAAGTTTATCTGCATGTCAACATTTCAAATCTTAAGGTTGCCACCTGAACAAAATAGTCTAGACTCACAAACCTGCAAAGCCTTATCTCTCCCACTGGTTTCTGAACAGTACTGTGTAGACATGAGTGCATGAATTAAAGAAGGTATGATGGAGTGGGCAGGAACTCAGAGTCTCTAAAAGTTTAAAGGTCTGACAACCTGTATTTTAAATATAGGAAATGGGAGATAGTGGCCCTACATTTGAAACACACCAGGTCATCATCTTTTAAGGTTAGAACTTGTAATTGAAACTAACTCTTAATCATCAGGTACCTACAGTTCTCCAGAGGATCAGGAGGAATGTTACTCTCCCAGGTTAAGAATTATACACTCAGATCATTCATACCTCTACTTAGCCATCTTCATCATTTTCTGTTTGTAGAACAGAGTGTCCAAGACCAAATAATTCCCAAAGAAAGATGTTTATTTTGACTCAGACTTCTAAAAGAAGGGCAAGTCCAGCAGCGTGAAATTACTGCAAACTACATGGCTTGAAACATCAACATTTCCTCACAGTTCTAGGGGCTAGAGATCCCAAATGAAGGCTCCATCAGGGTTGGTTCCTCGCAGAGACTGTTCCGCATCTTGTCTAGCTTCTGATGGTTGAAATACTGCGAGTGCAGTTTGCATCGCTTGGTCTACAGCTGCATTCTTCCAGGCTGTGCCTCTGCTCTCTTGTGGTCTGTTGTGTTGATTAAAATTTTTAAATTATATTTTTATTTTCTGCGTACATGAGGGTGGAGCATGGATGTGCTATAGCACCTGTGGCAGTCACTTGGAGTTAGTTTTCTCCTCCCACCATGGGTCCTGGGGATAGCAGTCAGGTCAAAGGTTGCCAGCAAGTACCATTAGCTGCTGAATCTCACTGAATCTCTCATCTCACAAGGACCTCAGTCACTGGGTTCAGGACTACTTCTAATATGACATCATCTTAGGTGATTACAGCTACAAGACTGTTTTCAAATAAGGTACCGTGCTGAGTTTCCAGGTGGGAGAGGGAAGGGACACATGAGTAATTACAAGCAGTAGATGTACATTTGCAAGGAGTGGTGTTTAAACTGCCTTGTCGAACATAATAGTTGCTGGGGGATTTTGCTTTGGGAACTTTTATATCTGTAAATGAGAATGGTACAATAAAAATATCATGAACACATGTAGAAGTCCTCATTCTAACCACAGAGCAGAATGAAGTAGGAAGGAGATTTTGTATGGCTTCACTACGTGACGGGTAGCAAACCATCCAAAAACAGAGGTAACGTTTGCCAGGACAGTTCAGAAAAGGTGCCTTCCATCCAGTCACCCATCTTGTCCAGCGGTTGTTCATCTCACTTATCCAGATGATAGTGTGATTTTTAAACATATGCTTAAAGCAAAATTTAGAGAAAAGAATGAATTAAAGTTAGAAAAATAAGTAAAAAATACACATATTGAATGAAGTCCTATATATTCAGAAATAGACATCGGCTAGAGTTTGAGTTTTCAAGCATATTAATCATAATTCATAATTATGATTCATAGCTCCATAAAATGAAATAATTGTTTTCTGACGGTAGTTTTTAGTATGTTAAGGAAATGCAGCATTATCCATTGCAAAGGGAAATGCTACTATTTTTTCTTTGAAATTTTAGATACTTTGTTTTGTGTAGTCTTATCTGTAATTTCTCATAATAATCACGTTTTTTTTGGTCCAACACTGGGGAGGGGAGAGGGATGGGAGAGAGACCTTCTTAAGCCATAGTAATGTAGACATAGATTACTAGACATTATTCGATATGGCTTGTCTCTGTTTCAAAAGCATAACAGAAATTAAAGAATATATACTATAGTTGAATGTAGTAAGAAGGGGCCAGAGAGATGGTCCAATGGTTAAGAGCACTGACTTCTCTTCCAGAGGTCCTGAGTTCAATTCCCAGCAACCACATGGTGGCTCACAACAATCTGTAGTGGGACCCAGTTCCCTTTTCTGATGTGTCTGAAGATGGTTACAGTGTACTCATATACATAAGATAAATAATTCTTTTAAAAAAGAATAGTGTAAGATACAATGTAGCAAAGCAAATATTTTGACATAAGAATGAAAAAAGAACAGGCAAATAACCCATTGTACAACTATCCATAAATTAAGTTAAAAAGGGTAGACTTACTTACTGTCCCAGAAACTTGAGAATTGCAAGCTATAAAACAATCTATGATTTTATTTTTACAATAAAACAAATGCATACTATATATGTAAATTTATATACATATATATATATAACATACATACATACATACTCAAGAGTATTTCTACACCTTTCTTTTTGTAGATGTAGATTGTTGTAAAATTCTGAAAGAACCATTTCCAAAAGTACCCACATTCTTATTCTGGATATTGGGGAATAAGTGAAGGTTGACTTTAGGTTTTATATTATTTGAAATTTATATGACAAACATATACTATATGGCATTTTTATCATTAAAATAGCTTTCAAAATAAGTAAAGTCAAATGAAAAATAATATTTTAAAATATGATTTAAACCTGTATGTTTTATAGATCTTTTTTCTACTAAGTCTTCTGATGTGACCATGAGAATAAGCATATTTGAATATAATTATTATCAACAGATGTCATAAAAATCCCGCGTACATTGCAAACAGACCCAAGGTCTGTGACTTGTGAACTTGGAGTCATCATCCAGTACAGGAATAATACTACTTGCCTTTCTTTGTAGAGGTGGACATTATTTAATGCAAAGTGAGTTAACATGCACAGACCCTTCCATGGTGACACCTGTGACTGTCATCTGTCCTAGTTGGTAGCAGGCACGTCATGCGAAGGGACACTTTCCTATATTGCATCATTTCGCTGCTTTAACCCTTGATTTTCCCTTGAAATCCTACAGAGCGGAGCCAATGGCCCTCAGCAGTTAAAGGGCCTTGTTTGTTTTCATTTCACTCCAGCCTTGTGATTTCTCAGTTGCAAAACTATCTTCTCAGAACTCTTGGCCAATCCATGGAGGTCAGGGGAAGGAACTTGACTTCTCCGTCCTGGAAGGGCCTGAAAAAGCCCACACCTTTTTTTTTTTTTTTTTAAATTCTAGAGCTGTTCACAAGTTCTTTTTTGTTCCTGCTTTTTGGAGAGGCCATGGACATGAATTTCAGCTCACAGGGAGTCCTTGTTGTAAGGCTGCACTCTGCAATTCAACACTATGGAGTGTCCTAGTGTCTGTGTCCCTATCCATGGGGTTCTGGGAACTAAACTTTAGCCCAGTTTTCAGTGAGTTTAGGGATATCCCTTAGGGGACCTATAGATTCTTTTATCAAATATCACAAAACCCCATTAGAACAAAATCAATGTTAATCAGGTAAGTCTAACTTTCTGGGAGTTTTCTGAGTTGATAACTTAGTAACTCTAAGCCAGAAAGGTAAACTCTGAAATTACTTATAATTTTTTAAGAAGGATAAATATGCAGTTAGAATGTCCTTGTTAGGGTTACTTTTGCTGTGATGAAACACCAGGGCCAAAAGCAACTTGGGAAGGAAAGCTAACTTACAYGAGCTTGTGTGAAGTTGACATAAAATCAGCCAGCACAACTGACTTCTTGTCCATTTGGCATACAAACACATCACTGCTAAGCTACGACCTTTCCTTTGTTGTTTATCCCAGAGATTGAACATTAATAKAAACATTCCAATATAAAACATTTTACAAACTTAAAACATCTTTACAAATTCAAACATTTTAAAATTCAATCTTAAAAAGACAAAAAACCAAAGTCTTTTAAAATCCAAAATCTCTTCAAAAGTTCAAAGTTGTTCAATTGTGGACTCCTGTAAAATAAAAAATAAAAAAATAAGTTAACTTCTTCCTTACTTCATGAGAGAAGAACCAGGGCATARTCACAATCTGAACAAAGCAACCCCACACGCTAAAATTGTAAATAACTCTGGGGCTGGAGAGATGGCTCAGTGGTTAAGAGCACTGGCTGCTCTTCCAAAGGTCCTGAGTTCAAATCCCAGCAACCACATGGTGGCTTACAACCAGCTGTAATGAGATCTGACGCCCTCTTCTGGTGTGTCTGAAGACAGCTACAATATACTTACATATAAATAAATAAATAAATCTTAAAAAAATCGTAAATAAATCAGTGTATCTGGGATTCACTCATGATCTTCTGGGCTTCTTCAAGGGGCTTGGGTCACTTCTCCAGCCCCACCCTCTGCAGCACACACAGCTTGTCTTCTAGGCTCCAGTTGGCTCTGCTCCACAACTGCTGCTGTTCTTGGAGGCCATGCCATGGTACTGACATTTCCAAAATCCTGGGTTCTCGGTATAACTGGGCTGCATTTTCACCAATAGCTTTTAATGGGTTCTCTTCATTAAAGCAGCCCAGGGAGCACAGATCAAAATGAGATCAGATCACATCAAAACAACTAGCACCTCTGGTCAACCTATAACCCTCTGTGCCTGATAACCTCTGTTCAGTCCTCAGAACCCACATGGTAGGAGAGTATGGACTCCCTAAAGTTGTCCTCTGATCTCCTAATGGATCAGACACTTAGTGTTTTCCTCCAAGAACAGTTTTTTGACACTATTCATCTTCATTGCCAGGCACAGCAGAACTTGTAACTCTGGAATGACAACTTCTCCTTTTGTAGCTAATCAGGGCTTCAAACACCTTAAGGCCAAGCAAGGGTCTGCAAAGGCTCCTTTGCACACAAGGAAGAGGGAAGAGGGAAGAGGGAAGAGGGAAGAGGGAAGAGGGAAGAGGGAAGAGGGAAGAGGGAGTCTCTCATCAACCCTATTAACTTCCAAAGGCTTGTCAGATGGCCAAAGGCATGAAAGGCCTGAGTGCTAGACCAGTCATTGTCAATATAACACAGTTATCTCCCTGGATCTGTGAGGTTTGCATCCAACCAACCATTGGCTGAAAATGGGAAAGCAATTACTTGGTACTGAATAAAGATTATTTTCCTTGTCCTTATTCCCTAAACAACATGGTGTAGCAACAATTTACATGCATTTATGTTGTATTAAACATGGTGAGTCCCATGAGAACAAAATGCCATATTGATAGTTGCATTCAGACAATGATGAGATGAGACTGTAGATGTTCAGCATTGACATGATTTTGTTTTTCTAATTATTTGGATCCAAGGTTGGTTGAATGGCTAGAAACATCAGGTCATCTACACTTTGCCATTTCATATAAGGGACTTGAGCATTCAAGGATTTGGGTACCCTTGAGGAAATATGTTCTAGAACATACATCCCATGGATCCAGAGGGGTGACTGACTGTCCCTGAAACAGAAAGTGCTGTTTAGATTCATGTGAATCAGGTAGAAAATACAAAGGGCAGAAAGTAAGAAGTTTTGAAGTTTAAAAATTGTTTTTCACTTGCTTTTTCCCCCTTTTTTCTTTATTAGATATTTGCTTTATTCACATTTCAAATGGTATCCCCAAAACTCATTACCTCTCCAAAAACCCCCTATTGCATCCCCCCTGCTCACCTCCCTGCTTCTGGGGGAATCAAGCCTTCACAGGACCAATGGCCTCTCCTCTCATTGATATCCAACAAGGCCATCCTCTGCTACATATGTAGTTGGAGCTAAGGGTCCCTCCATGTGTACTCTTTGGTTGGTGGTTTAGTCCCTGGGAGCTCTGGGGGTATTGGTTGGTACATATTATTGTTCCTCCTGCAGGACTGCAAACCTCTTCAGTTCCTTGGGTCCTTTCTCTAGCTGCTCCACTGGGGACCCTGTGCTCAGCCTATTGGTTGTCTGTGAGCCATGGGTATTTTGATCCACTTTCCAATAAGGATCAAAGTATCCACGCTTTGGTCTTCCTTCTTCTTGAGCTTCATGTGCTCTGTGAGTTGTATCTTGGGTATTCTGAGCTTTTGGGCTAATATACACTTATCAGTGAACACATATGATGTGTGTTCTTTTGTGATTGGGTTACCTCAGTCAGGATGATATTTTCTAGCTCCATCCTAGCCTAAGGAATTTCATGAATTCATTGTTTTTAATAGCTGAGTAGTACTCCATTGTGTAAATATACCACATTTTCTGTATTCATTCCTCTGTTGAGGGACATCTGGGTTCTTTCCAAGTTCTGGCTATTATAAATGAGGCTGCTATGAACATAGCAGAGCATGTGTCCTCATTACATGTTGGAGCATCTTCTGGGTAATGCTGAGGAGTGGTATAGCTGGAAATGACATAGAAAGTGAGAAGTTTTAAAATTTTTATATTTAACGGAGAGATGGGATGTGGATAACATGAGGTGGTTTTGTGTGAAGTTCAGACGACAACTTTCAGGGATTGGTTTCTCCTGCTTTTCTTTTCTTTTCTTTTCTTTTTTTTTTTTTAAGATTTATTTTTGTTATATGTAGGTACACTGTAGCTGTCTTTAGACACACCAGAAGAGGGCGTCAGGTCTCATTATGAAAGGTTGTGAGCCACCATGTAGTTGCTGGGATTTGAACTCGGGACCTTCAGAAGAGCAATCAGTGCTCTTACCCTCTGAGCCATCTCTCCAGTCCCTTTCCTGCTTTTCTATGGGTTTGGGTGATCAAAATCAGATTATCAGGATTTTATAGCAAGTGACTTTCTCATAGGTCTTCCATCCTGCAGATTCTTTAAAGCTGATTTTACATGCATTATTTTATCCACTTAGCGTGTGTGTGTGTGTGTGTGTGTGTGTGTGTGTGTGTGTGTGTGCATATGTATACAGCACACATTTGGAGAACACAGGAAAACTTTAGGGAGTCTGTTTTCTCCTTCTACCATGTGGGTTCTGAGGATTGAACAAAGGACATCAGGCTTGGAGGCAAGTGTCTGTGCCCACTCAGCTATTGCTCCGGTCCCTTAAGAGAGTCTTGATATGAATTGTGTAGAAGACAAACTTTTTAACTAATTAATCATTCACTTTACATCCCAATATCAGTCCCCCTCCTCCCATGTAAGTCCTTCCTCCATTCCATTTACTGCTTCTTTTTTGAGAAGGGAAAGTCCCCCTCTGGTGTCACCCTCCTCCCACCTCGAGTAACCCCAGAGGACAAACTCTTGCTGTGTGCTTTTGACTTCCTAAAATCATTCATAAGATAGTATTACCAACAAACTCTTAAAATGACTGTTGCATGGTTATAAACCTCAACAAATAATAATTACAGTTCCATTAGAAAACTAGACAAAAGCTAGGAACAGAAAATTAGCAAAAGAGGAAATAAAAAATTAAACATTATTGAAAGAGTGGATTCAAAAAGTTCATCTGGCACTTTGGCTAGTGACCAAACAAATGAAGCAAAATTTGCTTGTTCACGATCACAAAGAACCTGGAATGCTATGATCAGCTCAGTCCCAGAGAACCTGGACCGCCATATTCAAGAGGCGATAGTTTACTCTTGTAGACTATGAAGACATGGAAAGGGGTTTAGTGAAGCAGTAACAGTAACTCAGCAATTGCCTCTTTTCTTTTTCCATTATGCATGAGTGAGCATGCTTGTACATTAGCGGGTATGCATGTAGGTGGATGCCAGCTCTTGATGGCTGGAATCCTCCTCTATTGCTCTTCCAGTGAGGTGGAGTCTCTCAATTAAAGCTAGGACTCCAAAAGATACTTACCAGCCTGCTGTCAGAACCCACTATCAATTCCCAGCAACCACGTGGTGGCTCACAACCATCTATAGGGAGATCTGATGCCCTCTTCTGGCATGTGGGAGTATATGCAGCAGAGCACTCAAAAAATGGCCTTTCCCCTCTTTATTGTCCAAGAAATGTAAGGAATAAAAAATTACCAGCCTCTTTGGAATAGCCATGCCATTAGAAAGAATTTTTTCCCCTTGTTGCCTGGAAAAATGAGGCTTTCTTAAGCTTAGAGTTTGGCATTACTCCAAGGACAAAAAGTTATCTGATATAGCTGTAAGGGTCCATGATTGGCCTAAGAATGATAGCTTGGACTCAAATAGTATGTAAGTGCAAAGAGTGTTTTATTCTGCAGAAGTCCAGCATGCTGGGGTCTCCCATTACCAAGATAGAAAAACAACCAAGAGAACTTACAGGTCTGATTTAAAGCACATTATGGAATTCTGGGATAGGTGACCTCTATCTTAATTTGTTGGTTCCATCTCTAGGGACATTCCAGAACCATTACTGGAGTGTGGGGACTGGACACTGTTGCTGGGGGAATCTGGACACTGTTGCTGGGGGAGTCTGGAAACTGCTGCTGATCCATTGTCCTTGCCTCGGGCCAGGTGGTGTGCCAGCTTCTGATGGCAGGGCAGTTTCTGACCAGCTGCCTGAAGCCTGGGGTTTTTCTAGTGACTGTCTTGCCTGGGCTTGCCTGGACTTGCCCACAGTCCCCTAAAGTGCCAATTTGAAGCCAGTCATGGAGTCACCCTTGCCTTCTCACAGCCTCTTAAAAATACTGCATCATTCTCAGAAGACATTTTTGCCTAAGTGCACAATAATATTTCCTTCTTTCAAAGAAATAACCAGACAGTAATTCTGTCTGATTGCCAAGGACTTAAGCAAAATGTCACTTTCCCTGCACATTTCTTTTGTTTACTTCCAATTCTTCAACTATGCTCCCCAGAGCTTACTCAGGACACAGTGAATGCAATAATGTTTTCCCTTTCCCCAACTAAGGTTCACCGTCAGTCCATGCTCTCAGCAATGCTCAAGGGATGAATGGACGAATGAACAAAAAATAACAAATACGTATTATTGCAAAATGTAAATGTATTTGTTATAAAAATAAATATTAATTAAAACAGTGATTAAACACAGTCTTGTGGCCACTGCATGAGAATATTCTTTAGCGCTCTACCAGGCAGAGCATCAGGTAGCAACAACAAATATTTGGATGGCTGTAATTTCATCCTTCTTACTAGAGAGAGGTTCCTTGAGCCTTACTGACCACAGCTTTCCTTAGAAGTGGCCTTCATTTTTACAGATACAGGAGGAAGAACATTGGTATTGTTGAAATGTTTGTCAATCAGGGAAAGCACGTGTTTCAAAATGTGTAGCTAACAGCAATACACAGCAATTGGAGTGGAATAAGCAGGAGGCAGTAAGTTAGAAGGCCCCCAGCCACAGGATGGTCAACAGACATCAACATGGCTTCAGGAAGCAGCACAGATGATGGACATCTGCGTGGCCTTTGRTGGCAACATGGTCCATGGACATCAGCACAAAATTTGGCTACGGCAGAACCTCCGACCCAGACATGGCTTATGGAGGCAGCCCTGACCTGCACATCATCATAGCCACAGGTAGAAGCAAAGGACACTCACTTTAGCTTGGTTCTCACCCCTGTCGTGTCTCCAGTTCTGCCTCTCKCCACAGAACGTGAGCTGCCCAGTCCTCCGTCTTCTTCATCTTTCCATCACATACTTGTTCTCCGCAGTGGTGCCTGCTAACTCCCACCCCCACCCCCATCCCAGATGTGGAGAGGCCTGGTTGTGCTTGCCAAGGAATTTTTCAGGATTTGATTCTGAAAGAAATGTATTGTAATGCTTGCTAACTGGTATATAATCCCAGATAATTTGCATATGTTGGGCAAAGCCTTTGGAGGAGGGGGGTGGCTCTGCTTAGGCGGTTGAATCCTAGGGACAGGATTGTTACTCAAGCACAAGCTCCACAAGGCTGACATGAGTCACCCTCACTTTGCTGCTATGTGTGCCATGYGCCCTAACTTTTTGTTTCTTAAAAATGTGTTCCTACCTRGTGAACTTGCAGCTTGTTTTGTTAGTTAATGTAATGGGTATATATTTCAAGTGACATATTCAATTGCATAAGAGACATGTGTTGGAGATTAGTTCTAATGCTTTGATTCGATTGGGAATCTGTGTGTCCAAATACTAAAGGTCCTCATCCCCAATTGGTTTTTGATCGAGCAATAAAGATGCCAGTGGCCAATGGCAGGGCAAAGGGAGCCCAGGCAGGACCCATAGAGTTGCATAGGCTAGGATGCAGGGGAGTGGAGAAAGGATTGCCATGAATCGGTGGGAGATGGATGGATGTAGGAGCTGCAGGAGATAAAGCCAATGTGGGAATTCATGTACGTGACCTCTGGCCACTTCCCTGATTTGGTCCTGGGGTAGCAGGATAAGGTTTAGGAGTGCCCAGTCTTTGAGGTAGCCAAAGCACTTCAAAAATGAGCTAGTGTGTGTGTGTGTGTGTGTGTGTGTGTGTGTGTGTGTGTGTCTTGTATTCGAGGATCCAAAGATTGCCTGGGCAGATGAGATGGCCAGAAGCACAATCTGCAGGAAGCATAAAGCAGTGTAGCCCAAACTCAGACTACAGACTGCCTTCTCCTCTTTCTTTAGTTCTTCTAATGACCCTGGTCACTGGTTAAAAATTCATCTTAGGGTCTTGTGAGGAGGGCTCCGTATGGAGGTGGGATTTGGGGGCATCTATTTACTTCATCCTCATCTCTCTATCCTGGAACACCTGCCACAATGGTCAGTAGCCTGACCTGATCTGCCCTGGGTGATCAGTGAGTCTCACTACTACATCTTGCTGTCCCAATCTCAGGGTCTTTCTAAGCCTGCTATCCCCAACTCAGGCAGATTGAGAGCCTTCTCTGGGTGCCACAGTGTCAAAGAGAAAACTCTGTGAGGTAAACTTGGGTCTTCTAAGCCATGGGAATCATCATGTAGCTATTTCTGCTTTTCCTATAACTGACTCAGTTGGTGGGGGGACAAGATGTGGTACAGGGGGAGGGGGACTGAGGCACCTGGCAGGTTCCCGAGGCTCTAGCCTTAGACAGGGAATAGAGAGTGCCCTGGCTGACAGATTCAGAGCATGGTCACGTGGTACTAGGAACATTAGGATTAGAAATATGGGAGGAAGGGGAGGAACTGTTGTCTGTTTCATGAACCCCAAAAGACCACCATGGAGCCCATTCTGATGCAACCACAGTGGAGTCTTTATTACAGGCTCGAGCTTGGCCCACACCACCCACTGCCTCTGATGAAGTAGAACAGGAGGGTGAAGCCCCAAGCTCTCAGAGGAACAAGGTCTTATGGGAAACGGCAAGCAAGTGAGGGGGTTTCTAGCCTGGCACACGTCTGATTGGGAGGCTATTATGGATTTTGTTGTCCTCTGACATAATTGGCTGGTGCTGGGAGTCAAACCATAAACTTAACCTCCTTATGGGTGGTTGTTTGGGAGTGGAGTTCAGCGGCAGGCACATACCGTGAGAACTAGTGCTAGATACCTGCTTGTTGGGGAGTGACATGGAAACTGGTGCTAGGTGCTGGCTTATTAGTTAACTTGAGTTTAACCTTAGGTTAGGTTCTCTAAGATCGAATCTGACCCAAGATCTAGTCTCTCAGAACCATGGAGTAATGTCTCAAAATGAGACACAAATCTTAGTGAATAATCTAGTCCCTGGTTTGGGAATTGACCAAGCCTGCTCAGTCAGTCAACAGGTTTTCCAGCGGGGGAGTGAGGATTGAAGAGAAAGAGACAATTAGACAAAAACTGCAGGATGACCCCAGTCAATTCTGAGACTGAAGGGCGGGTTTAATAATTTTCAACTCCCTTTTATACCATTTTAATTACATGCAAGAATCAAAGTCAAAAGTAGTACAATGAGGAACAAACAAGACAATAAACACAAAATTGTCCGAGGGTGTGTGTAAGGATGACCAAAATACCTGGGCCTACTTTCTTGTCCAAGCGCAAAATTTTGCCTGAAGCTTGTTTCTCTCGTTCCACGCTAAGATAAGAATTCCTTAATCTACTTCCCTATTATGCCTCAACGTCAGATTCCTGCTTGAGCCCTTGTCCTTAGCCAATGTCAAGTTCCTGTCAGGCAGCCCGGCACCCCAGTAAGGCTCTCCACAGGGAATAAGACAATAAACAGCTAACAAACATTGGCTTTGCCATTATAAAGATGTAGTTGTGGTAGAACATTGTTTTTAAAAGTTCAGTGCTATGTACATTAATATCTAAATCAGGAAATGGTACTGTCTTATGTTTCTATAATCCCCCTTCTGTCTGTTCTTTTTTCTTTCTTGTTTCTTCAGCAATACTTTATTATCTTCATCTCTTTTTTCATGGAGAACAAATTCAGATAAATTCAATCATAATAAATTTCCCTCCCTTATAAAACATCTCTTAAAAAACATGATCGATAAGTCTGCATTTAAAATAAAGGAATGGGTCACTGTGGATGGAAATTATGATAACTGGAGCAGAAAGATTTTTATCTTCTCTCTGTTGGAGCAACCATAATGTAGGTTCACTTTTTTTTCTTGAAATGCTGGAACAAATCAGTTAAGGGAAGGATAACTCCAAGAGGAAGCACCCAGAGGTCAGACGTCAGGTTGGGACGTAAGGAGGTATCAACAAGGCCACCAGGGCTAAGTGGTAGGACAACAATGAGAAACACACCTCTGCTGGTGTACCTGAGTGTTCAGACAGAACTAAGAGGGGACTGAGGGTTTCCTTGAGGCTAAAACAGGGGAATGGAAAGGATACTTCCTGTTTGTGCATGCCTGGAATACACCATGGCTTAAGAGATGCTGCACAGATGGCTCACTGGTAAAGGGCATCTCTTGCCAGCATCAGGACCTGATTTGGAATTTCTGAACCCACAAGAAAAAACAACAATAACAAAACACAAAACACAAAACAAAACAAAACAACTCGCCAGCCCAGTGTTGGTTCATACTTGTAATCCCAGTGTAGGGGAGGCAGAGACAGGTAGATCCTGGAGGCTCATTGGCTGGCCAGGCAACCTAGCTTACTTGGTGAGTTTTAGGTACACAGCAAACCTAAGACAGACAAAAGATACAAAGACACACACACACACACACACACGCACACGCACACACACACATGCACGCACGCGTGTGCACGCACACGAGCGGGAGACAGGCATGACAACGATGACACCAAAGCCAGAATAACGAAGTTCCTGAAGTCATGAAGAAGAAAGTTTCTTTATTGTTCTTGCAAAATCCCTCTAATACAAGTGTACAGATTCCTTTTTCACTTTCAAAGACTTATTTACTACTTATATTTGCATGTATGTGTGTGAGACTGCATGAGTTTATGCACACGTGAGGCTGCATGAATTTATGTGCACCACACAGGTGCATGGGCCCAAGGAGGCTAGACTGAATCAGGCTTCTTGGCAATGGAGTTACAAGCAGTAGTGACCTGCCTGATGTGGGTATGATAGGAACCAAACCACAGTCCTCTGCAAGAACAGCTGTCTTGGCTCCCACTGTCCTGCCTACCCTAATCATAATAGCTCGTTCAGGGTTTCCACACTACTTAGTCTCATTTCAGTTGTCTCTCAGGTTGGAGAACTTGGTATCCCTGGACTTTGACGGCGGTTTTACAGATTCTTGGCTGGTTTTTTTGTTTGTTTGTTTGTTTGTTTTTTTGTTTTTGTTTTTTTTAATCTCAGCTAGATGTTTAGATTCAAGCACCAAGCTTTAGGATTCCTCTTGAATTACCCAGTCGTAGATGGGTGACGGCAGTCAGGAGACTCCAAAGAAAATATTAAATCTATACTTTAATTTTCTGTACTTATCTTTATTCATTGATAAAAGATACCAACACTGTTGCTTTGATCACTAACTGTAACTGTACAGAAACTTTGTTTTATGTTGGCAGAAGCCTGTCTGATATTACTGGCTACCTAAATGAAGGGACGTGCATCTGTGCCTCCAGGTTTCTTGGTGGTGAACCCATGGAACACTCCTTCAGGATCAGATACTTGTTTGCCAGAGTGATGGCTGACTGATTGCTACCAAAGCTTGCTTGAGGGACTTTTCTGAGGTGAAAAGAAGGTTGAGATGGGCTAGGCCCAGACAAGAAGAAACGGATGCCTTTAAATGAAGGCACACAAAGCTGGGGCCTTGGGTTTGGGAAGAGTGATAGAAACTGACAAACCGGCAAATGGACTTAAAAGATCTGGTGGGACGGGCTTTCCTGGGTAACGCCCCAGAATTAAGTTTTATTAGAAAGACTTGCCTCGCAAACACACCTCTGTCTTGCAGAGAGATGCAGGAAGGAACAGACTGGCACACTGATTACGCTGGAAAGCCAGCCAGACATGAGCTGCTGTATAGATATATAGGCTGTGTGATCTTGTGCAAACGACCAAGCCCCTTTCAGCTTGGTTCCTTTAGCTGTATAATGGAGATAACCAAAGATAGTTATTATARTAATTTAAGATAATGCATTTGTATGGTGGGGACACAGCTCAGTTTGTAAAGTGATTGCTGCGTGAGGACGTGGGCCTGAATTTGATTACCAGAGCTCTTGGTTTTTTAAAAGATAAAAAACAGATGTGGTGGCACA
>BDUI01002886.1:47806-74509 GCA_002335545.1 Apodemus speciosus | reverse complement strand
GTGATTGTCAACTGCTCCCACAGAGCCTGCTTTTAGATTGCATCATTTTTGCCAAGTTGAGGTAAATGCTGATTGAAACTGTCACTCACTTTCCCAGCTGCCGGCATCTCCTCCTCTCTGTTGTCAAGAGAGGAGATCAAGAGTCAGACAAGGGACTGCAGCCTTGGCATCATTCCTTTGCTCACTGAAAGGAACAGGACACTCAGCGCTGGCTTGGAGGAGCAAACTGGATGAGCTCAGTTAGTTAAAAGATACGAAACGCCCTTCATGGATCTGTCAAACACAAGAGGCTTTATGTTTGCCCCGTAAGCATCACCTACTGCGTCAGTGGGGTCTGGCTCAGAATTGACCCCAGTTTTCACATGCACTTCTGCAGCATACATGGGACGGGGGTTCTGAAAGTGTTCTGGGAGCTTCAAGGTCATCTTGTGAGATTTGTAGAACTTCTTGGCGTTATTGCTGAGGTGGATTCTCACTTTCTTAATACCTGGGTTCTCATTTCCATAAAGTCCAAATCACTTCAGAATAATTGTTTTCATATCATTAGTGACCAGAACAAAAGTTCGGTCCCATGCGTATCCACTGTCTTTCAGTCAGCCATGTTTGATTAACTTGTTCAGTTAGGGTCTCGACTGACGGGCAGTGAAGGCACATTACATAGACAAATGATCTTGACAGTTGTTGAAATTCTAAAATTATTTAATTGCCAATTATTTATGTCATCTCTTATAGTACAGTGGGAGAACACGCTCGTTTCTAGCTATTTGTATTTATGAGTTGGTTAAGTTAGAAAACTAAAGCTTGAGAGACTGATATTAGGTGGCCATGTTTAAGTCCGTAAAGTAAACCAATTTAAAAATATATCTCTTGAACCACTGAGATGGCTCAGAGGGTAAAGGTGCCTGCTGCCAAAGGTGCCCGCTGACCACCTGAGTTCTAGCCTGGAGAACCCACACAGTGAGAGGGAAAACTAAGGAATATGGTGGATTAAATTCTGGAATAAAGAGCAGTCTTCAAAYTGAATGATAGTCACTAATGCTTACAGAACTCACTATAATCAAGGAACCGTTCTAAATAAGTTGTCTGAGTGTACGATATTACAACCTTGTGAGGTAGATATTATTATTGTTCCTATTTTACAGATAAGGACATCAAGGTACAAGAGATAATATGTTTGAAGTTAAAAAGAAATGTAAGAATTTGGATATATTTCTTCAGTGTTCACAGTTTTAAAAATGATACAATAACTTTCAATGGTGATGCATATACATATATATACATACACATATACACATATGAATATATGCATCTCTATATATACATATAAACACACACAAACAAAACAACAAAACAAACACCATGTAATTACTGGTTCAGTCTGCTCAGGCTGCTATAACAAGTAGGCTGGGTGGTTTTTAAACAGAAAGTTGCTTCTCTCAGATCTGGACCATTTCCTGGTCCATAGTCATGTCTTCTTGTTGTGTTCTCATTTGGTGGAAGTGGAGAACAGACTTTCTCAAGCCTATTTGAAAGGTACTAAGGCCGTTCAGGAGGGCTCCGTCCTAACAGCATAATTACACCCCCAAGCACCACATACAAAGGTGTGCAAGCATTCAGACCAAAGGACTTGCGTGCATCAGGAACTCTCCTGGCGAAGAGGAAGGTGGTTAGCCCCGGAGGCCAGAGTAGGTTTGGCAGTAAGTTTCAGAAGGGGACTCAGATTTACATGTTCTATGTCATTACCACACTCTGTTCTATGTCTAGACACCATCTGGTTTAAAAGACAAAGTAAGACTTTCACCAAACTTCTTGTACACCATTATCAGACATGCCACCCAAAGTATACCCTGAAGTAATGCTTTTCAATGAAAAAAATTACAATTATCTTGGAGTGATACCATTTTACTGACAATAATACTGGATTGTGAGGAAGCCAGCGTGTATTTCCCTCTGTTCATCTTTCTAGAGCAATGGGCCACTCCCCCACCCCCTTAAAAAGAAAAGGCATGCCAGTACTCCTTCTGTTCCTGCTTCAGGAAGATGTAGTAACTTTCTGATCAGCAGAGTAACTTGGCTAGGTGCTTTCTGGATTTGTGTTTCAGGCTCTGCCTACCCTCAAGATGCTTCCTTATTTCCCACCGCAGAAGCCCTACTTATAGTAAATAGAGGCAAATTCAGTTTGGGGAAAGGCAGCAGTAAGTCCAGCTGCCTTCATATTGAAAGCCACATTATCCTATTAGTTTGGTTGGTTATAAAGTTCATATTTTGATATTTGCATTTCTGTTTGTCTCTCTTGTTCCCCAATTTGTTGCAAATTTTGGCATGTAGGAAGTGAGATTTGGTTTAATTTAATTTATAAATTCCAAAGCTGCATGCCTTTATGCATTTGTGAGCTGGAGTTTGGAAGGAACCTTAAAAACTTATATGGAACCTCATCTACAATTCAAACCTCTTTGTGATAATCGCCCTTAAGAGTTTCCTGAGCTCTTTCTTTTGATTGACATGGAAATTCAACCCTTTTGCAAGAATTCTCTTATGTTATTATTTACTTATTTAGACACAGAGACTTTCTACATTGGCCTGGCTATCCTGGAACTCACTATGTTGACCAGGCTGGCCTTGTACTGATAGAGACCCAGCTGCCTCCTGCCTCTTAAGTGCTGAGATTAGAGGTGTGTGCCACCATACCTGGCCTTCATTTCATTCTTAATAGCAGTCCTACTAGAGAGGTCCTATATTATTTTATTTTTATTTTTTGAGATAGGGTCTCATTATGTAGCCTTAGCTGACATGGACTTTGATGTATCCTAGGTTGGCCTTGAACTCACAGAGATCCTGTGCTTCTGCTCCCCAAGTATGAAAGCTAAAGATGTGTGTCACTGTGCCTGGGTAAAGAGTTCTATTTATATCATTTCTCATTTAGAAACTTGCAGCTTGGAGAGAGTTAATAATGTGCCTGAAGATGCATATTGTTCTGGCAGTTCCATTGGCAGAGGCGATGCTGAGCAAGACAGATCCAATCCCATTCCTGAATGGAGAGGAAAGATATTAAACAACCAAATAAATAATGGATGGTGGCTGTGAGGAGTGCACTGACCAGTGCAAAGGAGATACACAATAGTTGTTTTTTTAATTCAAATAATAATAATATTAATCAAATAATCAATGATTAATAATTAAATGATCGATAATCAATAATTAATAATAAAATAATAATGATGATTATTATTTTACTTATTTACCTTACATCCTGCTCACTGCCCCCTCCCAGTCACTCTTCCCACAATTCTTCCCCCACCCTCCACACCCTTTCTCTGAGTGGGTGCGGGGCTCCCTGGAGATCCTCCACCCTGGCATATCAAGTCTGGCCTCAGTGAGAGAGCATGTGCCTAGCCTCACAATCTCCAGTTTTAAAGATCAAGGAGAATATCCTTCTAGCATGCCATTGTGGAATCCCACAGAATGTAAGAGTTGGCAAGGCAAGGGGGTGGGTGGGAGGGACAAGTGAGGGAGAAGAGGAGGAACAGACATGTTTCAGGAACAGGGACACAGCTGCTGGGGGGAACTGAAAGGCCATCAGGGAGTCTGCAAGGCAGGTGCGAGAGAGGGGACGGTGTTAACCCAGGCTGGGTCATGCTGAAAGCATGGTAAGCTATGCCAGAGAGTTTGAATCCTAGGAGTAATGCAAGGTCACTGAAGTTTAATGAAGAAATGACAGTTGCGCTCGTTTGGTCCTGGAATCCACCTCTACTCTGAGCTTTGGTTTCTGAATACATTAGAGGATTTTCTATTAAGGGGCATAATGGCACACGACTTTAAGCCCAGTACTCAGGAGGCAGAGGCAGGCAGATCTCTGTGAGTTCAAGGCCAGCCTCCACATAGTGAATACCAGGAAGCCAGGGCTACATAGATGCTAATCTTTTCTTCAACACCTTGTAGATATTAATAAACCACTACATCCCTTTAATAAGGGGTGGGGTATGCGGAGATGATAGAATCAACTGGAAAACTGAGACAAAGATGCACTGCTCCACTCAAGGCTAAGCAAATTAGAATTTTCATGAGTGGGAGTCAAGCATTCTTATCTTTTAGACACAGTGGCCTCTGCAACTCAATTTGACAAGCACTTATGGAACTCCATTGATCATAAGTCTAGCACCGTGTTGAGTGCGTACATAAAGGGCGAGTGTGAACAGCTGTTGCAGCTATTAACTATTTAGATGTCATGACTGTTGCAGCTGCTGGGCAGAACAAGCAAGGATCAGGCAGTCCCAGAAATCAGTGGGCAACGAAAAGGAACCCTGGAAGTCAGTTTCTGGATAGAAAACCCAGAAATCAGGTAACTTAAGTCAAGAATTGTGGATCTTGGAGAGCTATAGTTCACAGCATATGAAGCAGATGGCTGTTTGTTCCCTCTGGATCTGCTAGACAACAAAGATCCCACATCTAGTATTCAAGTGGTTCTTTTAAAAAATTGTGTGTGTGTGTGTGTGTGTGTGTGTGGTTATGCATATGTTATGTGGAGAGCTTTTGGTGTCGCTTATAAAAGTTTGGCAAGTACTTGTCTCTGGGCTCAAGGAAGTAGGCTCAGATAAGAATATTCACATTTGGGCTAATGAAGGATCAAGGTGACCACAGTCAAGGAATGTGTGACTTCCCTTTCTCTTGGTAATCCTGATAAACCGGGAGACACAGTGGCTCAGGGACTTTGTTTATTGCTTTGATTATTACCTGGTGTGATCTCTTTGTTCATTGCCTTGTTTAATCACTTTGTCTTTAATCTAAGAACCAACCCTATTCTCTGCTAGTACCTAGAATGGTATAAAAGCTGGCTGGAAAAATTAAAGCCGCTTCAGCCTCAGCACTGGCTGGAGTCATGTCGTAATGTTTGTCTAAGTGTCTTTTTCTTTTCAATCCTCACTCTTGAGACCCTGTTGACTGACTGAGCTGGCTTGGTCACACACATACGGAGGTCTCAGGCCCTGGTCCTCACCTTCTGCATTGTTTACACAGGGTCGCTTGTTGGATGCTGAGTTTGCCAGGCTAACCAGCCACTAACTCCTGACTCTGTCTCTAATCTCACCATAACAGTGCTGGGATTATGGACATGTGCTATTACTTCTGACTTTATATGGTTCTGGGGTTCAAACTCAGGTGTGCAATGAGCCCTTTATTCACTGAGCCATCTCCTCCTTCAAATTATTGTTATTATATATTATTTTAAGATTTATTTCTTTTATGTATGTGAGTACACTGTAACTGTCTTCAGACACACCAGAAGAGGGAACTGGATTCCATTACAGATGGTTGCGAGCCACCATGTGGTTGCTGGGAATTGAACTCAGGACCTCTGGAAGAGCAGTCAGTGCTCTTAACCGCTGAGTCATCTCTCCAGTTCCAAATTATTTTTTTAAATAACACTTCAAGATACAGTATGCTGTACAAGATAACACAAGAGAAAGTAAGCTGTTCACATAGAGAAGTGTAAGGGGCAGGGGGAAGAGAAATCTATAAGACCATCCAGGATGATGCGCAGAATTTGTTGAAAGTGCCCCTGCCAGACTTCTTCTGCAATGAAGTCTAGGCAAGTGGGATTGGCACGTATGCACATAAGTGGGTTCATATGTTTGTGCACCAAGTATGTGCCTGGTGCCTGAGGAAGAGCCAGAAGAGGGTGTTGGTTCCCCTGGGATTGAAGTCATAGGTGGTTGTAAGACACTATGTAAGTGCTGGGAATTGAACCCAGGCCCTCTGGAAAAGTAGCCAGTGCTGTTGACTGCTGAGTCACTGCTCCCGATCTTCTTCAAATGGTTCCTGAACCCGAGTTTGATACCATCTGGTGTCCTGTACAGGCGGTTACAAAGAATATTCACATTTCTTGAGCTGGCCACAAAGGAGGGGGAAGCTGATGTTTTCTCAGTTAACTGTTGAGTCAGTATAAATGTGGCTTCTTGGTGTTGTTGAAAGGATGACCCCTGGGCACATAACTCAGTGGCAGAACTATTGCCTAGAATACTCACAGCCCAGTGTTCCGCCCCAGTTCCATGGCAGAAGGAAAAGGCTGATTTACCAATTATTATTTTAAGATTTATTTATTTAGTATRTGTGAGTACACTGTTGCTGTCTTCAGACACACCAGAACTATTTTTCAATCTGTTCCGAGAAAAGCACAGTAGTGATGGGGGCGGGGCACGGGGCACTTCCTGGTCTCCTCATCTAGTCAGTTCCCAAAAGCCTCACCTCCAAATTCTGCACTTAGATTGAGGTTTTTATCCTTTTAACTTTATGATGGATTTTAAATTTCAAGACATACAGTGTCGGGCAGCACAGTGATTTTATGTGGAATTCATCGCAAGTTCAGTTTAGGGAGGAGATACTCTGACCCAAGGACTCAAAGTGGGCTCTTCAAAGTTTTGTGACTAGTTAATACCAAAACCAAGTCATGCTTTTCAGGACACTACACCAACCTCCAACTTTCTCCCAGTGTTACTATGGTCTCAATCCCATTGAGTCAGCCTATCCTTTATAAATAATTAAAACATGTTTTTGTAGCTCAGAGCAGATATGTAGGCTTCATCACTAACAGTAGTTAAGAGGTGTGATTGTAAATGTCTCAAACAACTTTAAATGATAATAAAAAATATGAATGTATTGATGTGGCATCTTAGAGTTTGGAATTTAAAGCAGATTAAATGAGCATTTTCTTTATTAGAAGATCACAGTGTAGTCTTTTTTGTTTCACTATGATGTCAGAATGAAATATACTTCCAATAGTTGAGTAAGATTAAAAGCTAGACTATTATTGTTCATGGAGACCACACTTAAAATGTTCTTTAAAATAATATGGCATATGAACCCTTTAAAAATTTATTTTGCTTATGTATGTGCATGGTGGGCCTGCGTGTTCATCTGTGCACCCTGTGCAAGCTAGTGCCCTGGGAGGTCAGAGAGGGCACTGGATGCCCTGGAACTAGAGTTACACCTGGTTGGAAGCCACCCTGTGTGTGCTGGGAATCAAACCTGGATCTTCATAGCACCATGAAAAGTATTAACCACCAATCAATAAAGTGTGAGCCCTTGAGGGGAAAAAAGTCCATACCACAAAACTCTCCAGGATCCATCCCTTCCTGCAAACATCACCTTGCCTGTGCTCCCAGGGAACTTAGTATGTCCCCGAAGTACCACTTGCCACCTTCTGCTGGGAGACACAGTCAGTTAAGCTCATTTAGACACATCTGCACTTCCCATGGCCCCTACTGTGGCAGTTTGTGTGCCATAGATACTCATGGGATGCCAGAGACCACACTTCTAAGATGAACCCAGAAGCAGGGTGGGAGGTCACTCTTGATAGAGATGGGGCACAAAGTACCTACCTGTAAGTACCCTTCTCATGCATGCAGCAGTCAAACAGGCTTCAAGAGGGAAAAGGTTTCTTGTATTTCGAATGTCCCATCATCAGACACACCCAATGACTTAGGGAGCTTGAAAGGACACCTCCCAACCTCCCCCAGGGAAGCTGGAACTACAAAACGCAGAGCATGCTGCAGGAACACGGACATTCTTTTTACCTGCGGTCTCCTATATGGTCGCATTCTACTCTGACAGCCTTTCAGAAATAGTGTACCCTGGCTCTAAGTATCAGTTCAAGATTCTCTATTTCCCTGGTTTTCAAAGTAGGGCCCTAACTTCATGGCTGTGGCTCATGTACTGTGGGCACCAGTTAGAAATATGGAAACATCTCATTCTGTCCCTCCATTAGTAAGGATGCCATTAGCACCTTGATTGTCATAAGCCCTCACGTGTTTCCTGCAGGTTAGCATGATAATCAGAGCTTTCTCCTGCTCTCATGTAGAAGTACTCAGATCATCTAGGAATACTCCCTTTGCACTTGGGCTCTCGGATGGGAGAGAAAATGAACGTTTGTGGGCAGGTAATAAAAGTGTCTTTCTTCTTCTTATTGAAACATTACATGCCCCAAAGGTCTCCAYTGAACATCACCCTCATTATCAATGTCTAAGGATTTGTTGATTCAGCTGAGAACTGTGGTAGTGCTTACCTGGGCACTGTAACTTGATCTGGGATGTACTGGTCTGAAACAGACCCCCAACTGATAGTTATCTTCTATCATGGCCACAAACAAGGAGACAATCAATAGTGTATAAATGATTTTAAGAAGTTTAATTTGTGTATGAAAAAGTATCGGTTTCAAGAGGCCTTTGTATCTGTGATGATTTTTCTGATATCATTTTACACAGGCCTAACAGCTAGCTGAGAATAATAATTGGATAACAAACCCAGCTGTACTGTCCACAAAGGGGTGTTTGTCCTAGAGATTCTTGTAACAGTGAACAATTCCATCACTTGAGATTCACATTTTACTCTCATGAAATGGATGGTGAGTATACATTCTGGAAAAAAAAAATCAAGATGACATTCTGCCCTCAGGAATCAACGAGGGTTCCCAACCATCTTCATATTTAAGTTCATCTCAGTTGGAAATCTAATTACACTCACCCATTGTTTGCTCAACTGATCCCAGAAAGGTCTCTAAAAACAAACAAACAAACAAACAAACAAACAAACAAACAAACAACTATTGTGTTGGTGCGGAGAGATGGCTCAGTGGTTAAGATCTCTTATTACATATCCAGAGGACCTGGGTTCAGTTCCCAGTATCTACATGTCAGCTTACAACCATCAGTTACTCCAGTTCTAGGAGATCAGATACCCACTTCTAGCGTCTGAAAGCCCCAGAAACTCATGTGATCCACACCCTGTGTGGATACAGATACATTCAAACTTTTAAGGATATATATATCCTTAAATCTATTTTCTCATCATCAGGAACTGGGAACATTACAAAGAGCCCAAGTGATTATCTAATACCAAATGGTCAGCCCTGAAACATATTCATACAAGTAACATTATACTGACTGAGCGGATAGGAACACACACACACACACACACACACACACACACACACACACACACGCACAAGTCCATGAGTTTGAAAGAGAGCAAGGGGTAGAATTTCATAGGGTAAATTGGAGGGAGAAAAGGGAAAGGGGAAAAGATGTAATTATAATATTTAAAAAAATAGATTTAAAAAGGAGCTTGAGAAACATTTCTGCATTTCTCCGTTAAGAGTGTTCTTAGAATCTCAAAGAATGGAAACTTCTCCAGGAAATCCCATGCAGGGAGTTAGAGCGCCTGGAGCCTTGACAGCAGAGGCTGGGCGGGTGTTTTGTAACTGTAGTTTCATTTCTTGTTTTAGAAATTGAAACTCTGTTGCAGAAGAGACAGAAAGAAGCTCCTTTCTCTCTGGGGTTTTGGACAGCACTGAAACTCCTTCCCTTTTTCCCAGCTCCTCCCTAGGAGGCTGCTGGCAGAGAACAAGCTCTGGTATCTCTTTAGGTATTCTTTTTTAAGGAGACAGCAGGCGTCTCTCATTGTCTCTGGTATTTAAATACTTGGTCCCTACCCTGTGACTATTTTAGAGAAGCTTAGGAGGTGTGGCCATGTTGGTCGAGTGGGAGGATTCAGAGCATTTTGTGTCCTGCGTCCTCCTCCCATACTCTAACTCCTAAGTCTCCTTTCCTACTTACAGTTTGAGGCGTGAGCTATCAGCTGTTCCTGCCAACGCGCCTGGTGCTTGCTGCTCCTCCTGCCTGGTGATGATGGACACGTATCTCTCTGGAACCATAAGCCCAAAATAAACCCTTCCTTCTGCAAATTGCCTTGCTCATGGTGTTTTATCACAGCAATACAAAGGCAACCAACACAACATATTCCATGGAACATGGTTCTTTGGGGGGAAAAAAGCCCCATTGTATATTGAGTGCAGAAATGAAACACTGGTCTCATTTTTTAAAAAGTTAAAACAAACAGTAGCTTTGATATTTTGAGATTAAAAAAAAAATCCTCCAGTTCACACATCATGAAGTTCACTCTTAGAAAATAATGTTCATCTGTCTTCAGAACTGCTTTTCACCATCCATGAATTTGAGAACTCAGATACTGTATAAAACGTTCCTGTAGGCCCCAGCTCAGCACACACAGTGGTTTGCTGGTTCCTCCCTGACAGGTGAGGACTCAGAGTCGTGCCGTAGGCAGAGAGAATGCAGACATGATGAACTGCCTTTTTCCAACTCTCATCCCACATTACGTGCTCTTCTGGTCTATTTACGAGGGTCTGTGTTTCCATGCGTTTCTGCTTGTTGGTGATTTCACTGTTTAAAATGGCCCTCGGCATAGAGAGGTGCCGGCCAGATGTCCTCTTCACTAAATGTTTTAAGCCTTTGCTATACTTGGCAACTATAAAATTAAGTTCTTTTTTTCTTTCCCTAGAACCTAGAAAGTGAACTCACTTTCTCTAGGGCCTCAGGAAGTCCAAAGACACACATTAAACCTATATACAAATATTTACACATAAATGCACATCATTAATATATGTTCCAAAGTTGTGTGAGATTCCCGCCAGTTTGTTTTCATAGTTGCTGTGAGTCATAATTTAAAAATTTATAGTCATCTTATTTAATTTCTAGTTTTTATTCATTTTAAAATAATTTTGAAGATGCATTTATTTTTGTTTTATGCATATGAATGTTCACCTGCATGCATGTGTGTATACTGTGGGCATGTATAGTGCCTGAAGAGACCAAAGAGGGTGTAGGGTCCCCTGGAACTGGATTTACAGGTAGCCGTGAGGCACCATACGGGTGCCCAGGCAAATGCTCCTAACTACTGGGCTGTCTTTCCAGGCCCAATTAAACAAGTACTACTGACTTAAAGTTTCAGGACATGAGCTGTGGGTCTATTTTCTCTTGACATTTGCTTAACTGGTTGAACAGCATGAGAGGCAGGTTATGAGTAGGACTGGTGGTCATCCATCAAGAACCRTGGCTGTTTGGGGCTTTGCAGTAGATAATGACTTTTAACGATCCAGAAATACAACCAGTGGGGCATAGTTAATATACTTTCTGATCAGATGAGAAGATGGAYGGTTAGTCTCACTTAATACAAAATAAGGAAGGAGAGCAAAATGAAACTTTAGTAATGTCCCCTGACTTCTTGCCTCATGACTCCTTTATGAGATCTGCTTAAGAAACAGGGTCCTTCTAGCCTTATAAGGAAAAGGGAGGGAGAAATCCTCTTTGTTAACATTCACAGCAAAAAGTGCATACCACTCTTACCAGGATTCCCTATTCCCTGTTCCCCAACAGCTTGGTCGCTATCAGTGGCTGTTGTCAGGGGTGCAGTTAGACAGTGAGTGAAGGGCAAGGAGGAACAGGCAGGCTTCCGCTCACCATGGCCCTCCCTGAGTCTAGTCAGCCACATTGTTAGATAGTTCTAAAGAATTAGAATAGATTGAACTCAATCAGAGATGATAAATCATATAAGAGGAATAAGTAATTAAGAGGCGAAATAAATAAGAGGGGGTCCAAACATCAATGAGAATTATCAGAGGCACCCCCAATGGAAGGAGAATTATCAATAACTCCAGTGATTGTAATGGATGCATCTTGGGTATTTCAACCTAATCCAATAAGTCTTTTCTGTCCTGTTGGACACTTTCTGATTTATTTTCATAAAAGCAGTAATGATCACCATGAGACAGTTACTTACATCAACCCCTATTAAGACAATTAAAAGTTTTAAGCCCTTTCTATTGATCATTAGACCAGAAATGGGCTTGATCCCTTGAAAAGCCTTTTGGTGCATAAGCTCAGTGATACAAAGTTTTTAAAGGCAAAACCCACACAGATACACCAGTTAGATGAGGGTCAAAGTAACCTTGCAATATGCATTCCTGGCAGAGCATAGAAGGTATTTCAGATATAACACGTCTGAGGGCATAGTCAAGGCCATAGAAATCTCAAATGTGTTGCTAAGGCAGACATAAATGTTGTGGAGAGGAAGGTAGAGGGGCCAAGATCTAAGCAAACACCAAAAGGAGGCAGAACAGGGTGGCGTAACAGTCATTCTACTCTCTCATTTCTTTAGATAGTTTCAAATCTTGGATCTTGGCTAAGGGGTAAGTAAATACTGGGTCCTGAGAGTCATTACCCAAATGGAGGCAATTCTTTGTTTGATGAAATTTAAGGGGCAATTTACTTTGTTGGAATGAAGGGAGGGACAGTTCTCCTGGACAGCTGGGGCAGCACAAAGAGGAATAAGAGGTGGTCCTGAATAAGCATTCACTTGGGGGAGTGTACGAACAACCACACATAAGACTGGATGTTTTGAGGCCACACAGCACATGAGACCTGCGGTACAGGCAAACTAAGATCCTGTGGAAGTGAAATAAGTTTCTGAGTTAAGAGTAACTGTGAGACAAATATTACAAGAGGCAGGAAAGGGGGGTATATAATCAAACAGCAGTCCTATTGTGAAAGCGACTTAGCCTGAATGGATCTGGTCCAGGTGAGACGGTTCATTTCTGGTCCTGGTCTGGAACAGGCTTGGCAAGGGAGTGGTGAATCCAGGCAGATATCCATCTACCTTGATTGCAGCTGGTGGTATCAGGATGACAGTGTGAAGTCCTTTCCAGGCAGGTGGCAGTCCATTTTTCTGGAACTTTTTTTCAAGATTTATTTATATATTTTATGTATGAGAGTACACTGTTGCTCTCTTCAGATACACCAGCAGAGGGCATTGAATCTCGCTACAGATGTTTGAGGGCCACCAAACATGGTTGCTGGGAATTGAACTCAGGACCTCTGGAAGAGCAGTCAGTGCCCTTAGCTACTGAGCCATCTCTCCAGTCTCCCTTCATGGAACTTCTTAATGTACACTTGGCCTCTGGGTCAGAATGAGTGATGAGGCACCAAGGAGGGATACAGAAGGTCATCTTGAACCCAAGAATGGACTGCAGCCTGGGCCTGTAGGAGAGACTGGAGATACTTTAAAAGAAATGGATTAGTAATCTCGTCAATGATAGGGTGCCTTTTAACAGCCTTCTCTTTAAATCAGTAGACAGTACACCTTAGGTATGGGAGTCTCCTGGAGGTCTGGCCAACTGACATAAGATATGTCTAGTAAGTCCTCACAGTCATGAAGTCCTCAGGGTTGCCACCAGGCATCAATGTCATAGGGTTGAGACTCTATCCAGCAACAAAATGAAATAGGGCCAATCAAGCAACAGACTGATACTGAGTGGTGTGAGCATTTGACATCTACCAACTGTGGTGGTTTGAATGAGAATAGATGACCCCCCAAAGGTTCAAACATTTGAGTGCTTAGTCAGTTGTTAGAATTAGACTATTTGATCAAGATTAGGGAGGTATGGCCTTGTTGAAGGAGGTGTGGCCTTGTTGGAGGAGGTGTGGCCTTGGAGGAGGTGTGGTCTTGCAGGAGGTATGGCCTTGTTGGAGGAGGTGTGGTCTTGTTGGAGGAGGTGTGGGCTTTGAGCTTTTAAAAGTCCACATTAGGGCCAGTGTCTCTCTCTCTCTCTGCCTGCCTACCTGTGATTTTAGGATATAGTTCCCAGCTACTGTTCTAGTGCTATGCCTGCCTTTGCCACCATGTTCCTTCCATGATGATAGTAGACTAACCCTCCTAAAGTTTAGTCTGATCTTTCTATAAGCAAGGCCAATTAAGTGCTTCCTTTTATAAGAGCTGCTATGGTCATGGTGTCTCTTCACAGCAATAGAACAATGACTAAAACACTGGCCATTTGTCACTCTTAGGAGGACTTCCACATCATGGGGAGCTTTGAAAGTCAGCTTCTGGCGAGAGTGAGCTTGTCAGCTTTCCTTACTTATATAGTGGTTGTGGCTATGGCGTCTGAACAAGATGATTAACTGGCAGTCACTGTGTCCAGATGCCTGTACAGATATATTACAGGCCTTGGCTAGGTATGAGATAAAATACCTTTTGCAATGCTCTGAGCCTCATGGGTGAAAAGATGGAATTGTTTAGGGACATCTGGTAACTAAATCTGGGATTTGGGTTAGAGTCTGTGTTAGTTCTCAGAAAGCTTGTTCATCTGTTTCAAAGGCTGGTCTCTCCAGAGTGACAGAATACAAGGCCTGGGTTTTTTCAGTAAATCCAGGAATCCAGAGCCTGCAATATCCCCATTGTCTCTGGAGTCTTGTACCTGCTTCTTGTGTTGGAGATTGAGAGTCTAGAGGATAGCTTCCTTTCTGGCAGCACTGAGTTCTGCTACCTTGAGTGGGCTTGTATTCCAGATAGGAGACTTTGGCAGAGCTGAATCTTTTCTCAGAGATGAATCATCTAGAGCAGTTGGAACAAGTTGTGACTTTCACACAGGTGGCAGTATTGGCTGCTGCCAATAGAGTATTATCTACATACTGGAGCACAGTTGAGATGGGGTGTGACACTTGGAATCCTATTACATCTTTTTGTAATGCCTCCCCAAAGAGTGTAGGGGAATTTTTGAACCCTTGGGGTAGTTGTGTCCAGGTTGGCTGGCTCATCTCATTGCATATTAGGTCAGTCCATTCAAAGATAAATGTGGGCTGTCTAGCTGGCACCAGGGGAAGAGAGAAGTAATTATCTGTAAGGTTCAGGACTGTATAGACCTGGTGGTCTGGTGGGAGGATACTGAGCAAAATGTACAAATTTGCAACAGTTGGGGACCCTGGCTATCTCCATCAGGGGCGTCATAATAGCCACAGAGGAGGAAACAAGGCATAGAAATCCAGGAGGGGAAGTGGGCAAAGCAGGGACATGGGTAGGGTGAGAAGGTGGATAGGGTGGGGTTGGGCTGAATGGATGGGCCTGAGGTTACACAGGAAGGGATGAATCTGGAAGAGGTAGGAGAGGTGGGGATGGGTAAGATGGATTGCAGACAGGGGAAGGGAGCCCAGTAGTGGGCCCGAATTCTGAGGGCAGCAGGATGCCTGTGACGGGGAGCCCAGCAGCATTGGACTCTTGCTGGTGAAGCAGCCTCTAACTACCTGCCTCTACCTTCCAGTGCCCAGCGGGGCCACTGCAGCCTAGCTCTATGCAGAGCTGAGAGCAATGCCCCTCCACCATCCCCTTCCATGCTCCCTAGCTTTGGCAGGTCCTTTTCCTGCCAGGAAGGAGCAGGAGCTGCTGCATCCAGGATAAGTCTGGGCCAGTCCTTGCTAGGTGAAGTGGGCCCAGACTGATGTTAGTCCAAGGAGCTACTGTGGAGCTTGGTGCCTAAGCTCAAAGATACATCTGGGATGTGTAGGTCCAGGACTGGAGATTTTCTGTTCTGGAGAGGAAAGCAGTCTTTGCAAACAAAAAAAGAGAAATAGCTAAAAAAAACCGGCAGAGGTTGCCACCTACTGGCAGAATCTGGAAAATCAAGCCGAATTTCACTCAAGAGTCAGCTTCCTTTTGGTGGGTGGCGAGGATTGGAGACGTGAGACAACTCCCTACTGGGGACAGGGAGAGACAAGGCAAAACAGAAACACCAATAGCAAAACCAATAAATCAATTAAACAACTCTGTGAGTCGAACTTGCCTGACAACATTCAATCACTCACACATGGATGAATAAATGGCTGGTTATTCATTCAAGCCAAACAGAATCTCTAATGAGGCACAAAACCAGAATAAAAAGTTCCCCATTACTAGCATCCCAAGTTAGTGCCGAGGGCTGGGGAGAAGTTCTTGTTAAATTTTTCTTCTTAAACCAGGAAAAGAGCCTTGACTATCCATCTCTCTTAGCCAGAAGGAGGAGGAGGAGGAGGAGGAGAGGAGGGCAAAGAGAAGATGACTCAACTCCCTTCTACCTTGTTTATCTAGAAAGTTCCCATGAGGCTCATCTTCTTTAACCAGTACCAGAACTGAATTCAGTATATAGGTTCGTCCTTAAGGATGTGGGGAGGAGTCTGTTTTGGTGCTGGGAACATAGCAGTCACTCTAGACCTCTCAGGACTCAGAAGCGTTGGTCCCTCGAATGTTTGTTGGGGTATCTTCCCTGTGACATCTCCCTGGAAGGATAGGAATGAGGCTGAGTCCCACAGAACATGGGGGAATCTCGCTGGGGCCTCCAATGTAATGATCAACATAACATAAGAGTTGCTGTCCGCCATGTTAATTAAACAGATTAAACAAGTTTTAAGTCCTTTATATGGATGGCCAGTCAAAAAGGAGGCTCGAGTTTTCGAAAAGTCGTCTTGGTGCCTAATCTCAATGATACAGAGCTTTTAAAGGCAAAACCACAAGATATGTCAGTTAGATGAGGGTCTGAGTAACCCTCCGAAATGCTCGTTTCTGGCAGAGCATAATAGTTGTTTTAGACATGACTTGCCAATCATTTTGGTTAACAACATGGTCAAGGCCATGGGAATCTCATGTTACCAAGGCAAGTGTTGTGGTGAATGGGGTAGAAGGGCTGAGAGCTGCCCAAGCAACATTGTGCCAGAGCAGGAGGGCATTGCCTTAGTCATTTCAAAGCCACTTTATTCTTTCCAGTAAAGGCAGGTGCCTCCTTCACTGCCAGTGAGAAGAACTAAGGCCCTGAGAGTCCAGAGAATCGCTGCAGTGGGAGTCACAATGTTCCTGGGGCTGTTCTGTCAAAAGCATCATGCCTAAAGAAAGTGTTGGAACATATGGAAAGAGGCACCAGCAAGTGAAGACGTTCATGGTAGAGCATTAGGTCTCAGAGCAAGAAATCAAGGGGTTAGAGGAAATCTTGGAGATGGTTCGAGGGACAAGGGTGAGCTCACTGTCACACCATGGAACATGACAGTTTCAGCCAGAGTAGAGGCTAGATCCTCTTGTCCAGGAAGAGTCCTGAATAGATAATGGAGGTTAAAGGAAAGCAATGCCTGACAGTTGGATGTCCAGCTTCCTGCCCATGTCTCTCTTATCTCTCATTCTTCTTTCTCTCATGCTTTTTATTACCCTAAATAAAAGTGAGGAGTCTTGGGGCTTATAGCGACTGCTTGATAGCTTTCTTTGAATGTCAGAAGCTGGCTGGGTAATGAGTTGAGTGGTCAGAACAATCCCCATCAGATATTCCAAGTCTGTATCCATAGAGTTTTCAGAAAACCTTACTTAGCTGCTTACTGAGAAATACAGGGTTTTCACCACCTTCCTGGGGTCAGCCTTTGCAAAATATACTGCTTTGGTAACATAGTATTTCATTCCATTCTGCAAACACTGAGTCATAATTTGTACCTGTGTTCCCAGTGATTGTTAGTGACTGACCTGACAGTTGCAGTTGGGGATTAGCCTCAGGAAATGCTGTTGCCCCATCAGAAAATTGGGTTACTGGCTCACTGTTGATCTGCCTACACTTGTATAGCACCTTGGATATAGGATTTCTCATCTCCATTGCAGCATTGAGGAAAACGTGATTGAGAAGTCCTTTGTGTATACTCAAAAGTCAGAATCGTGTAGAAAGATCCTTTTAAGATATTTGTAGACCAATATTTCTGTAACCTATCTCAAGTCTCCCACTTAAAAGGGAACAGGTGCCAGACATGGTAGAACACATTTGCAACTACAGCCCTCAAGAGTCTGAGGCAGGGGGACTGGGATGAGCTTGTGGCCAGCATGGAAGACCCAGCAAGAAACTGTTTCCGAAAACAAACAACGAGAGAGAGAGGAGAGAGAGAGAGAGAGAGAGAGAGAGAGAGAGAGAGAGAGAGAGAGAGAGAGAGAGAATTCTCATGGTTCTTTGTCCCATTGACACTTTCTATGAAGGGGGTGCCCCCTCTTTCCAGGGAGCATCAGTTAGAAAAAGCCATAAGGAGCAGGGGATTGTGGAGGAGAGAAACTATTGGCAGAAGATTTATTGGTGTTTCTTAGTTAGGATTTCCATTGTTGGGATACAACCCCATGACCAAAATCAGCTTGGAGAGGAAAGGGTCTATTTCTTTTCTATTGTTAGATAACAACCTTTAATAAATGAGTAAGCAGTAGGTATCAATAAATATATTTACAAGTAAAATGACACAATAACATTTTAGGCGTAATA
The DNA here is from genome assembly GCA_002335545.1 of Apodemus speciosus. Lineage (NCBI taxonomy): Eukaryota > Metazoa > Chordata > Mammalia > Rodentia > Muridae > Apodemus > Apodemus speciosus. Next base: position 56,586 of record BDUI01002886.1, on the reverse strand, counting down.
ATGAGACTGATTTACTATTTTAAAGACAGAGACAGTCTTAACAAAAACTACAATGAGATGAGGTAAAAAGAAGTAATGGCTGAAATTTTTCTGAAAAAGCAACACCAACCCTCGGATGTAAGAAGTTCAATAAATGGCAGGTACAGTGACTAAAAAGGAATCTCTACCCTGATGCATCAGAACTAATGGGAAAACCCTAAGATCACCACAAAAATGTCATATCAAATAGAATGATATGAAACAGGTAACACCTGGGTTTTTTTTTTTTTTTTGATTTTTTTCCTATTACCTACAAAAAGTGGCAATTACCGTAATGTTCACTTACCGGGGCACTAATGGAAGTAAGGAAACAGAGAGCTCCTAAGACAGAATTTCCACTGAGGCATTTAAGACAAACAAACAAAAACAAACCAAATGAAGCTGTGAGACACGAGGATAAATAGTAAACAGAGAATTTACTGCTTCAATGAAACAATGAAAGGATTTATTTCTTCTTACACCTTGTAGTCCACCATCCAGGGATGTCAAGGCAGGAACGTGGAGGCAGGAACTGAAGCAGAGACCATGGAGACACACCTTTACTGGCGGGCTCCACAGCTTATTCCACATCTTGCTTCCTCAGCTTGTTACAGCACCGGTACCACCAGCCCATGGGTAGCACTGCCCACAGCGAGCACTGCCCTCCTACATTGATATGGTTCATTTTCAAAAAGAAAATGCACCACAGGTATGCCCACAGGTCAGTCTGGTGGGGGCATTTTTATTCATGAGGTTCCCTTGCCTAAAAGGACTCTATCTTGTGTCAAATTGACATAAACCTTGTCAGGGAGTGGTCAGGAAGTGTCAGGGACACAGGAAGGGGCGGGAGTCTTTCCAGGATGAGGTTGTCTTTCCCTTCCTGTAGACCTCCCAGGTGCTTTCCTATTGTCTGGGCCTTCGACAATGCTAGTTCATCTCTTAGTTCTATGATGATCTGAATGTATGGGATCTTGGACCCTTCCCATTTTCTAGCTGTAAATACTATTACATTTTATACCTCCCTGTTTTAGCTAACTTTCCCATATTCTACTTTGTATTGGAGCCATATTCTGTACAAAAGAGGACCAGGAGCCAGGCAGTAGTGGCATACACCTTTAATCCCAACACTTGGGAGGCGGATGCAGACAAATCTCTGTAAGTTCAATGCCAACCTGTCTACAGAGTGAGTTCCAGGACAGTCATGTCTACACAGAAAAACCCTGTCTTCTTGAAAAACAAAACAAAAACAAAACAGAAGAACAAAGAAGTCGAGGGGCCCGTTTTGAAATGAGTCTGCAGAAAGTTTTTTTTCCCAGTGCTTGAGTGTATACGTCTCAAAAGGGTAGAAGAGAYGGGCAATTGCCAGGGTCCAGGATGGAGAGAAGGAACAGCAATGTGTAACCACAGAGACTTGGAGAACCCGAGGCCTGTTGCTGACTTTTCTCTGAGCTTCCTATAGAGAGAAGGGGTTGGAGGTAGAGGCCTGATATGAGTCTTCACCAGCTTCTAGATACCGGATCATTCTCACAGTCTCATTTCTGGCTGAGATTATTCCAAGGCCAGAGTATAAAACCTGTATAGAACATCCCCGTCTCTCTGAGCACTCCCAACATGGATCCACCCTGCGTTTTCTCAGAACTGTTAGTCATTGATTACAACTGATTCCTTCTCACCAACTTTCACCTTCTAAAGATTGGCTGTCAAACATTAGTCCACCTGACTTCTCTTATAACATATGGAGGTATATGCAGATACCCTAGAGATTACAGTTCTTAACACTTGGGGAACCAAGGACCTTCTGTTTTTGAGACAAGATCTCACTATGTAGCTCTCGATAATGTGAAACTTGCTATGTAGGCCAGGCTGGCCTTGATTTCCCAGTGATCTGCTTGTCTCTGCCCCCTCAGTGCTGGAGTTAAAGGTATACACTATCATGCCTAACCTATACCGACTTTTAAAAAGTCAACACAATAAAAATATTACCCAAAATGCTTGATATTTCAATGAAAACGTTAAAGTCTAGAAAATCTATTGATATTTTCAAAATATCCATGTTTTTATCTGAATAAGWCAGCCCTATCTATCACACGCTTCCTTCTTTCTTGCTAGAACTTGCCTCTGTCATTCAGAAACTTAAAACTTTTAGTGTGAGATGATATACAACACATTACACCCAGAATGAATTCTTTTTAGTCTCTGTCTTCCCCCCATCCTCTCTTTGACAGGACCTTCTTATATAGTCCAGGCTAGCCTTGAACTCTGAATCCTCCTGCCTCTGTCTAGGGTTATGGTTATTTACTTATAAACCTAGCTGTTGAATCTCTCTCCCCCTTCTGTGTCTTAGGTATGCACTTAACACATGTGCAGGTATGTGCACCCATGTGCATGCAAACAGAGGCAACAGAATGTTGGAAACTGTGAACTGAGATCCACTTTCGTTTTTTGAGTCAGAGCGGCTCACGCAACTGAAGCTTATCATTTTGGCGAGGATGGCCTTCCAGAGAGCTACTGTGAGCTGCTTATCTCCACCCCACTCTGGCACTATTGCAGCATGGTTATGCTAAGCCTTCGTGTGTTGGGGATTTGAACTCATGACCTCTTCCCTTCACAGCAAGGGCTCTTATCTGCTGAGACATCTTCCCAGTMCTAAGTCATATTTAGTTGTTACAGCTTTGTTTCCCTCTTGTCAGCATTAAAAAAAAAATCTCTTTTATCTGCAGGCTCTAATTATTACAACTAGCTCTGGTTTTAGTAGGCTCAACTAAGGAATGTCCTAACTTATTTTCACCTCTTCTTGATACAAATATGTTTAGTTTTTCTTAGTGTTAAGAACTAGGTTGGGTATCTTCAAAACTTAGCTTCCAGTAACTCAGAATGTGACTGCATTTGGAGGTAGGGCTTGAGAGAGTTAAAACAAGGTCTTTAGATTAGATCTCTCTCCAGCACAGTTGGTGTTTTACACAGAGAGGAAAGTCGGGCACAGAACTGAAGGAGGATGGGTGAAGACAGACAGAGGACGGCCATCTAGGAGGCAGGGCAAGGGCCTCAGAAGTCACTGACTTGCCAAAGTCTTCCTCCCGGACCTGAAGCCTTCAGAACAAAGTAGATGGGACTTTATGATGGCGCTCCTCAAAAACTAGTACAGTTAAGTGTTTTATAAAGGTTATGTTTATAACATCTACTTCCCCTATGAATTTGAAAGTGGATAGTGTGTGTGGGTATGTATTTGTGTGTGACTTTTATCAATTCACCCTGATATCTCCTAAATTAAAATGAGTTAGTGAGCTTTTTCCAATCAACAACACAAGGACTTTTATTGTTAAATTTTAGATTTCTTTTCCCCCTGCCACCCCCTTTCCACTCTGGCTTCCTTCTCCTCTTCTCTTCCTTCTCCTCTTTCTCCTCCTCCTCTCCCTTTCCCCACTTAGTATTCCTTGAGAATGAACACTTACCTTAAGCTGACTTGGCTAGGATCTCTAAGTGTTTATTTGTTCTAAAAATTTTTAAGCTCCCATGATGTGCTGGGTAGGTAGGTGTTTTGGATTCATGAATGAAAAAAAATGGAGTTTTCTTGCTTGATAGTAAACAAGTCTCATAACAGTGCAATAGCATTTTAGAAGGCAGAGAATATTAGGGGAAGTGGAGTAGGCCAAAGGAGACAGGGTGGGGCAAGTAGTGTCATAGAGCAGGACATCCTTGCGCAAGGGTGAAGGAGACAGGGTGTCTTGTGGACATATTGTAACATATATATTTGCGTAAAGAGAACTTCAGGGCAAAAGTGTATGTGCGTGTTCCAGAAACAGGCACAACTTTGGCTCTGAATGAGAAGTGAGGTGCATCTTTTGGGCAGAGAAATGACACAGAGAGGATCGCTCTCGCAGGGCTGAGATAAAGCAGGCAGGGGCTGCCATGATGGTGCAGTGGTTAAGAGTACTGTCGCTTTGCAGAGGTTTGATTCCCAGCACCCACATGGCTGCTTACAACTGTTCAATCACTCAGGTCCAGGGAATCCAGTGCCCTCTTCTGACCTCTGCAGGCACGAGGCACACATGTGGTGCACAGACATTCTTGTGAGCAAAATACTCTACGCATACAGGTAAAATAAAACAATCAAAACCCAACAACAACAACAACAATAACAACAACAACAACAACAACAACAACAACAACAACAACAACATAGACTTGGAATAATGCAAAGTGGAAGCTGAAAGCTATTGCTATAAGCCTGGGGAGATGGGGAAGGCTCAGATCAAGGAGGTAGTTAACAGAGGGCACGGGAAAGGGCTGGATTCTGGATATGCTTCATAGTTCAAGGCCAGTAGGATCTCTAGTGAGATCAGGGAAAGGACATAGGAAAGGCATAAAGTGTGCTTTGCTCTTATGCTCAGATGAGAGAGCAAGCTTGTGGAGCTAGTACTCTCGGGAATCAACCTTGGACACGGTGACCTGTTACTTTTGATACCAAGTGAAGGTAAGCTTAGCTATTTGGGTTATTTTTTATGTCTACCAATTAACTTTATTAATTGTCCATCACCAGCTCGTGATTTAAATTGTATTTTTCTCCTATTTTTTCTTTTAAAGGGGGAAACCGAAGCACAGGGATGCTAAAGCTCGGGCTCCAGTGCGCACAAGTAACAGGTTGGGATTTGAAACCAGTGTTCGATCTTAGGATCTTCAGCAGAGGTTTTGAAAGCCCGAGTCCTCTTCTTGTTCTTTAACACCATAAAACAATCAGAGCTCCCCCGGCAAGTGCTATAGACACATGTTATTTTCATAACTTTACCTTCTGTTATGATTTGAAATTTACAGGACAGCTGAAAGAGCAATGAGCATCCTACACAGGCGTCCATTCACCTGTTGGCCCTTTGCTATACTCTGTGTGTCCGCCGCATCTGGCCACAGCTGGTAGTACGTTGTTATACTCTCTTTTTCTACATACAACTGGATGTATCTGTGTGTGGTGTATTCACATCCACACAAACGACCCCACAAGTGAATAGATGGATTTTTTTTTTTTTTACAGAAATGTTTGAGTTTCTAACAAATCTCTTTCCCTTTACCTCAGATTATAATAAACACAGTATAAATGGCCAAAATCGGGTGGTTTAACTTTGAAGTAATATTTAAATCTCATCACCTGACCCATTTATATTTTTTAGACTTACTTTTTCCAAATCTAATATCATGAATTGCAAAATTATACATATACATATATTACTATCTAATATCAAATACATACATAGGCATACATGAACTTCTTTGATTAAACCATTATAAACATTGCAAGCATTTCTTTTGTAACACTTTAGTATCTGTAATAAGGCTCTGTAGCTTGTTTGGAGGGACAGTTTTTACCTTGTCCTTCATGGATGCCAGGCCCAATGGCTAGGTCTTGCTTCAGCTCAGATCTTCATGATCATGGCAGTTCATTCTCTTCAATCCAATACAGTGAAAACAGATAGCTTTCTAGTTAGCAAATTATGACACTAAGGGGATACACTATCCTACCATGCCAAACGTTACATTGTTTCTATATGTGACTTGAAAGAAGGAATGGGTCTCTCAAAGTTTGTAAAAAGCTCAGAGGTATGGAAAACTTTTTCTTTTAGCTGTTATTTTTACCTAAGACATAAACGGTAGGTGAAGTCCTTAGAGGCCTTCTGAATGTCATACATGGGCTTTATTCAAGAATCAAGTTCAGCTTCAGGTACTTAGTTACCTGAACCAGTGATCAAAAACATTAAATACAAGTAAGTATCTGTTCCCTTGGCATCTGGACCCAGTCCCAGGCTCACCGATGAATCCCTGTGAAGCTCTCTCCGCCATCAGTGCTGGAAGCGGGAGTGTTAATGGTTGGTTCAGTAGCCCCAGTCTTCTTGTGTGGGAGCAAATACATGATAAATTAGGGAATAAACCAGATTATTGTTTGGGCAAAACAAAACATGCAGAAAACACTTTGACTGTAAAATACTTCTTCCTCATGTGCCAGAATGGACTATTTACATTTGAAAGAACCAAGCCGAGGCTGTGCAGTTTTGCTCAAGTGGCCCTTTCTCCCAAATTCACGACTGCAGTTCTATTTCCAGAAAAAAAATCTTATCTGAAATTAAATAATGTGTCTGGTCCCGAATGTAGGAGTGTGAACGCATGCAGGCACGAAACTCAACTGTGCAAAGACGTGGGCTTTCTTCTCCTGTCTGTCGAGAGTTAAGCTTACCGCGTCACTTTAGTTTGGTCAGTTGGTTCTTCAAACAGCTTGAGGAGTCAGAAGCAGTTGGCTTTCCACCTCTGCTTTTCTTCCTGTTGCTTTATGGGCTCCTTTATATCCCCATGTATTTAAATGTGTGTGTGTATGTGTGTGTGTGTGTGTGTGTGTGTGTGTGTGTGTGTGTTTCTGTCTCTGTTTTTGTTTCTCTGTCTCTGAGTGTCTGTCTGTGTCTCTGTATCTCTGTCTGTCTGTCTCTGTCTGTCTGTCTTTGTGTGTATGTGTGTGTGTGTGTCTGTTTCTCTCTCTGTGTGTCTGTCTCTATTTCTCTGTCTCTGAGTGTCTGTCTGTGTCTCTGTGTCTCTGTCTATCTCTGTCTTTCTGTCTTTGTGTGTGTGGTGTGTGTGTATGTGTGGGTGTTTGCATCCCACGTTTTTCCTTTGCTGACATAGACTGCTGGTGATGCCCAACCTGGGTGGGAGCTCTCTGTTTTAACCCTGTGACAGATGCTCAGAAGAGAAGAATGAAAGCTCTCTGTTCACTTTCACCCAGGCAAGGACAGGGTGCCAATCTGGTTTTCATCGACTGCTTGCATTCCCTTCCTCATTCTGTCCGTTTCACTAGGAATGATGGTTTCAAAGGTGCACACAAACAATGCACTATCCCTTTGAGAAACCTCCAGTAGCCAAGTGTCATCATTTTTGAGATACTTTTAGTTGTTTGAGGGCCACTTAGTCCACTTGTGTAATTCCCTTAAAAACTTAAAGGCATATGTCATCATGATTGGGGGAGGAGTCAAGTTAACTGTGGGCTTCCACACCAGGAACCCGAGCCTGGGGCTCACATGGTGCTTCCAGAAGAAGAGAAAAGTGCTCCCAGCTGATGCCCCCCACCCTGGGAGAGCTGACATCAGTCAGGGAATGTGGGCTGACACCGACATTTTGACTTCTCGAAAGCTGGCAGGCAGAAGGGCTCCCAGTTCATTTCTTGTTTGTTTGTTTTGGGTGCTGGGACTGATCCAGAATTCTTRTGCTTGCTGGCAAGTGCTCTGCCACAGAGCTGAGCTGCCAACTCCAGGTTCCCAGTTGAACTGTTGAGGATTGTCGACCTCGACTGTCCTACTTATGTGCACACTATTGGGCAATGAGTGTGTCTGGCCCACAGGAAGTGAATGCATCAGAGCTAAGACTGGCGATTCGCATGGGAGATGCAGGAGCTGACACAGTCATCTGGTTTTCCTGGGCCAGATTAAGGGAAATAGTCAAATCCTGGTTAGAGCTGCCTGGTGGGGGAGGATAGCCAGTAGTTAGTCAAACTTAAGGTTCCTGGAACCATCTCTAACCCAGGTTTGGCCTAAGTATAGCGAGGTCATTTTCTTTGAGAGAATGTCTTTTAGATCTAGATCTAGATCTATTTTTATTCATTTTATTTTATTTTATTTCATTTTATTTTACTTTTTGGTTTTTTGGATTTGTTTTTTCGAGACATGGTTCTCTGTATAGCCCTGGCCATCCTGGAACTCACTCTGTAGACCAGGCTGGCCTCGAACTCAGAAATCTGCCTGCCTCTGCTTCCCAGAATGCTGGGATTACAGGTGTGCACCACCACTGCCCGGCTTAGATCTAGATCTAGATCTAGTTATATGCCGCAGACCAAACTCAGCTGGGAGTTGTAGTTGAGGGAAACCAGGGTTCTTTGGTAAAGCAGGAAAGCACGGATTTGGCGATTTGACAAACAGACACCAAACACAGAAATGGTTTAAGGTCTGAGTGTATTATGCTGCTCTGAGGCAGGCGTTTTAAAGCATGAGTTGAAATTTTCCATTTCAAAAGATGTATTCAGTAAAGCAGGCACAAGGAACAATTAGCATTACCATTTGACACAAGGAAATGTAAAATCAACCAGGTAAAAACATTTCCTGTGTAACAAATCAGAAGCTCAAACATAGATAACATTAGTCTTCCTGATATAGAATCATTTGTAGTTAACAACAAACTTTTAAAGAGACTTCAAAGACTTCAAAGAACGGTTGGCCAGACCCCCTAGGTCTAAATGAGATTCTGTGAGTAAACTTCACCTGACACCTAGCTTTCCTCTGTAAAAACCTGAGATTTGCTGTGCCCAGTCAATGCTTCTCATACCATAGTGCCAGAGCCACTGTTGGGCAGTGTTTACTGTTTGCATTTGCATACTGTTGGGAGGTATTATGTAAACGGCTGAGGCAAAGCGGTGTAGTTCTAAGAAAAGAGGTCTTTGGCCAGTGTTTTCACTTCAATGAAGGATTCTTTTACATTTTATTAGCTTCATTTTTCTTAGCCCAGGCCCTTAAGGATAATCTTGTGAGAGAAGGAAAGGGGGGAAGCTTGGAAACAAAGCAAATTGCCAAGTGAGATTTTCAGCTTCTGAATAAGGGTGTTCCGAAGGGCTCCAAGAGACATTCCACACCTCAGTCTGTAAGGCTTTGTCTCACAGAATCTATTGGAGCCACTGTGGCAGATGTAGATATAGATATAGATATAGATATAGATATAGATATAGATATAGATATAGATAT
>BDUI01002886.1:19062-44901 GCA_002335545.1 Apodemus speciosus | reverse complement strand
GGGGGAGGGGAGGAGGGCCCAAGAGGGGCAGAGAGGTGAGAGTGCAGACAGGTAAGAGCGATGAGAGAGAGAGGAGGGGCAAGCAGCCCCTTTTATAGTGGGCCAGATCTATGGGGCGGGGCATACCTGGCTATTGTCAGGTAAGTGTGGGGTGGAGCTTAGACAGAGTCCTAACAGATATAGATATAGATATAGATATAGATATAGATATAGATATAGATATAGATATAGATATAGATATAGATATAGATACAGATACAGATATCTATCTGTTTATTTTATGTGAATACATTCTTGCTGTCTTCAGACATACCAGAAGAGGGCCTCAGATCCCATTACAGATGGTTGTAAGTCACCATGTGGTTGCCAGGAATTGAACTCAGGACCTTTGGAAGAGCAGTCGGTGCTCTTAACCACTGGGCCATCTCTCCAGCCTCGAGAGGATATCTTAAAGAGTAATTCTAATAGGCAATTGGTGTCCCCTCCTCTAGCGCACCTTTGGGGATTGTGGTTGTCTCACCTATTGGCCAAGGTGCTATTCTCCCTCTATGAAATCAGTGTCACCCTTTCTTACAGTTATAATTTTATTACATTGAAATGACTGAGCAAATGAAAATGACATGGTAAAGTTAACTGTATAATTTCAACACAGTGCATTATTGTACAATCCCTTGTACGAGATAATCCAGGTGGTTGAATCAGAATAGACAGGAGGTTCCTAGGACTTTATTTGGTTGGTTTGCCTCTTAATGGACACACAGACCAACCTAGCCTGGAACTGTCATCAGAGGAAGAAATAAGGACAGCAAGAATAATCAAGATCAAATCCTAGATTTTCAAAAGGTGTATCTCTTATTCTGATAATTATCCAGAAGAAACCAAAAGAGACAGACATTTAAGTATTGGGATGAAAGAGAAAAGGGTTTATATTGACCTTTTGAAAATAGCTACTGACAAAATGCATATTAAGATATACTCTAAGCCAGTTCTATTTATATAAATGACCAGTGAACTGCACATAACTCAAGAAACAATGTTTTGCCTGTCCCCCTCTGAGACCAAGCTTATTTATATATCCTCTTTGAGAAAGACTTCTTGCCTCTTACATGTATATTAGTGCTATAACATACTTTGTTGCCTATGTTTCTAAATGTCTTATTTCACCATTGATAACTGCTAAGAAGATTTTTCCTGTTGTTATTTACTAATTTTTAAAGATTTGTTTATGTGTATGTGAGTGTATGTGTGTGAGTGTTAATGTATGTGTTTTGTGTATGTGTGTGTTTATATGTATATATACATATGTGTGAAAGTGTGTGTATGTGTGTGAGTGTATGTACGTGAGTATGTATATGTGTGAGTGTATGTGTGTATGTGTATGTATATGTATATATGTTTAAGTGTGTAAGTGTGTATATATGTATGTATGTACATATATGTGTGTGTTTGTGTATGTGTGCATATGTGTGTGTATGTGTGTGTGTATGTGTGCGTGCATGTGTATGACAGCTTCGTTGGAGCTGAAGTTACAGGTAGTTGTGAGCCTAATGGCGTTTATCATAGTAGGCCTAGTTCGGTTCCCCATTGTCCTTGTATGGCCTAACCAGCTCTCATTCCCTCCCCGTCAGACTTAAATGTTGGGCCTTTGTAGGGGTTGACAGAGCAAAATTCCATAGGCCGAGTAGTTCTTTTGGACAACAGAATTTTATTTCTTAACATTTTGGAAGTTGAGAGAGCCAAGATGAAGTTGCCAATAGATTTGGTGTTGAGTAAGGGTTCATTGGCTTAAACTTTCCAAGTGTTAGGAAAGATTCTTTTGGATTTATTATTTATAAGGACTCTAATCTCACTTATGAGAGCAAAGCTACTCCAACCCCACCTTCTAAGATGACCGCCTGGATGACCAGGACTCAGTATATGAATTTAGACTGTAGGATATCAGTTAATTTTATAGTAGGTGAAATAATTGTGTTTAGCTTTATTCCCTCTTCTTAATCTGAACTGAATATCATTATAAAGTATTATTGTTAGAATATGCAGAGGTCATATAGTAGAGGAAACTTCAGTTAGAAAATAATTCATAGAAACTTCATTAGTGAGTTCAGGCTCTATAACAAAATATCATAGATGGAGTGGTGTATAAGCAGGATGATTTTATTTTTCACAGGACTCGAGGGTGAGATGTCTAAGACCCAGGTTTTGGCAAATTCAATATATGGTAAGGGTGTATTGATGATACCACTCTTATTAATGAAGGTCATCCTTATGATCTAGCCACCTAACAAAAGCCATGGTTCCTGATACTATACATCAATGCATTTCAACAAATGATCTTTTTGGTCAGAGAAATATGTAGTTTATAATAAGAAGGTAGATTGGAAGAACCCGAGTCTCATAGAAGATCCCAACTGTCTCCGGAGTGAAAGGAGTTTGTAAAAGCTAGAGGTGTTATTGCTCCAGAGATTTTTCTTAAAAAAGAAAAAAAATAAATGTTTTCCCGTGCAACTAGGCTGGGCTTTATTCAAGTCCCTTAAGCAGAGAAAGCCTAAGTCCAATTGGAGACACTAGAGACCAACTTTTTAACATTTTCAGACAACACAAGTCAGCCTGAGCCCATGAGGTCCAAGTTTTTCAACTTTTAGAGAATAACCTAAAAGCCAGAAATTGGGGGTTTAATAGGCAGACCAGGAGCAAAAAAGAAGCATTCTTGTTGCTGTATTTCTGACACACCACTGAGCAGGTAGAAGCATTAAATCAGACTAAAACTCAGGCTATATGGACAGTTTTACAACAGAACCATAAGATGCACCTATTCCAGACATTAACTGCTGGGAGAAGCACTCTTCAATGAAGGCGCTTATAGTGTCTATAAATAGAAAAGATGTGGAAGAAACAGTTGTCTAAGTTAACTAGTAAAGTGAGTGGTTAGTGATGGTCGAAATGAACAGCTCCCTCTTCCGTTTCACCTTTCACAAGAGGAAGGCTCTCTAAATCTAGGCATCATACTGTAGTCATGATTGATACTTGACCATCTACACTACCACTGTCCCAATGCCAACAGGCTTCAGATGGTGGGCTTCTGTAGAAATTCTCGGAGATTCCCTAGGAATGGTCCACATAGATCCATATATTTGAATGTTTAATCATCAGGTATTGGCACTATTCGAAAGAATTAGAAGGATTAGGAGGGCTGTCCCTGTTGGAGAAAGGGTGTCTCTGTGGGTGGGTTTGGGGGTTTAAAAAACCTACGCCAGGCCCAGTTTCCCCGTCTCTGCCTATAGATCAGGATGTAGAACTCCCAGCTAGGTCTCCAGCACCGAGTTTCCTACTAAGATGCTAATGGACTGTGCCCTTCCCCCAGCCTTGAGCAGGCTAAATAGACCTTAAGTGTTGGCCACAGTTGGTCTCCCACCAACTTAGCCGACCTAGCCCAGGTGGAGTCTTCCAGCTTGCTGCACCTGCAGTTTCCTACAGGAGGAGGCTGCCTGCTGAGCTGGCTTTGCAACATAATCCAGTTGAAACAAAGCAACATAAGTCAGCTGAAACAAAGGATGGGTCTGGGGGCTCTCCCTATATAAATACAGTGCTAAATATTAAACTTTGAGCCTTGATCAGAAACCTTTGTCTTGGCTTCATCCTTCTCTCACACCACCCCAACCCTGCCCCATCCTTCTCATTGCCAGCCTCCCATTCAGATACCCAGTTCATCCATGGCTGCTGGACAGCTACAATGGACTGACCTCTGAAACTGTACATTAATCCACAACTAAATGCTTTCTTTGATAAGAGTTGCCTTGATCATGTGTCTCTTCACAGCAATAAACACTGACCACCCTTACCTGTCACTCTTGGGTCTTTCATCAAGAATATCCTTTCTCCTTTGGGACACTCTATACACTAAATTAATCACAAGGATTATTGAGATCAGACTATGGCCTACTCTAAGTTACTCTGTATTCTACAAGTCTGCCTTTTACAAGCAACTTTGAGGAGGAAGGACAATGGCAGCGCGCAAGTGGATCCAGAAACTGCAGCGTCTGTCAGGAACCACTGGTTTCTGTTGGCTTTTCTGTTGTTGTGATAAAACATTCCGACCAGGGCTGGAGAGATGGCTCAGCGGTTAAGAGCACTGACTGACTGCTCTTCCGAAGGTCCTGAGTTCAATTCCAGAAATCACATGGTGGCTTACAACCATCTGTAATGGGATCCAATGCCCTCTTCTGGTGTGTCTACGGATGGCTTTAGTGTATTCATATAAAAATGAATAAATGAATCTATAAAAACAAAAACAAACAAAAATAACCCACTTGCCACTCTTTTAAGAAAACAAAAAGCATTCTGACCAAAAGCAACATTAGAGGGAAAGAGTTTATCTGGGTTGGTCCGTCACTGAGGGAAGTCAGGCTGTATGCTGCTTGCTGTTTTACTCTTGTCTTCCTCTCTGCTACCTTTCTTTCCATTTAGCCTTTTCTTTTTAGATTTATATGTTTATTTTATGTATATGAGTGTTCTCTCTGCATGTATACCTGTATCCCAGGAGAGCACATCAGATCCCATTATAGATGGTTATGAGCCACCATGCAGTTGGTGGGAATTGAACTCAGGACCTCTGGAAGAGCAGTCAGTGCTTAACCACTGAACCATCTCTCCAGCCTCTCTGCTACCTTTCTATTACAGTCCAGGCCACTTTCCTAGGGATGGTGCCACCAAGAGTTGACTGGGTCCACCCACATCAATTATCAATCAAGACATTTCCTCACAGACATTTGTAACAGGGCAATCTAATCTGATGGAGGTATTTCTTCAATTGAACTTGTCTCTTACCAGGAGGCTCTGCTTTGCATCAGATAAAGAATATAAAATAAAACCAACTAGAACATGACCCATCCACAACAGACTGATAAATGGATTATTATTGGGAATAGATCTACCCTATAAGTTTATTGGTGTGTGTCTCAAGGACTGGCAAGTAGAGGTGTCTTAGTCAATGTCCTGTTGCTGTGAAGAGACACATGACCACATCAACTCTTAGAAAGGAAAGCATTTAACTGGGTCTTATTTACAGTTTTAAAGGTATAGTCCATTGTCATCATGGTGGGAAACTGAATTGGCAGCATTCAGGCAGGCTTGGTGCTGGAGAAGTAGCTGAGAGTTCTACTTTCAAATCCATAGGCAGCAGGAAGAAAAGAAACACTGGAACTGGTTTGGGTTTTTTGAAACCTCAGAGCCCGCCCTCAATGATACATTTCCTCTAACAGTAAGGCCATACTTCCTAACCCCTCAAGTAGTGCCACTCCCCGATGACCAAGTATCAAAATCTATGAGCATATCCGGCCAGTTTCATTCAAACCTTCACAAGAGGGCACTGTCCCTGAAGCTTCTGCTTAGTTTGGTTCCCTACTGTTTATGTGGCCTTCCTGTCCATCCTCCCATTTGCCAGTCTGGACCAGGACCTGAACCTGCTGTTTCCTGCTTTCTGACCCCTGTCTGATCTTGCACATCACATCTGAACTCTCCAGCTTGGAACTCAAACCCTCACTCCATCAGCTCCAGCAGCAGCTGCTCCCTGGCCCTGTTCTGGTTCCTTATCTTATTCAGACAGATACTTCTCAACACTTTTGTAATGTCTTGAATTCCACTGCAATCTCTTTAAATCGTATTTATTTTGAAAGCCAAATATGTGTATATAGATAGATAGATAGATGTATTTTCTGTGTGACATGTGATATGAGAGTTCATATTAGTAACTGAGATTTGAACCCGCATTTGCCCTGGCTAGATTACCAAGGTAGGTGGGGCAAACTGCTGTCACTGCAGCTGCTGACCTTTTAGAACATGTTGTTATTTAATAGGCTCTGACCTTGTGGAAACACTCAAATATGTTTATGCTACTGCCATATTGCACCCACAAGAGGATTTGTTATGCAAATAAAATTACCAGAGTGCATATTTTCCCTTTCTTGAAATATATAGGGCACTCTACACTAATAATGAATCATAAATAATTTCAACATTGACTTGCAGGTGTCTTTCAGTCCAAGTCAAGCCAAACTGAGTAGTTCCAGTTGTGTCAACACATAGGTTATACTGACAGCCAGTGTTAGTAGGATTGAAGTCATGATAGTTAAAATTGACCCATCTGAAACTCCAGATAAACTCATGCAACCCTCTCTAAAGTCAGAAGCTAAAGTATGCTTAAATAATAAAACGTTGGGCAGCGTTAACCAGCCAGATCCCTCCCCTGCCGAGCTCCCAGGGACTGGACCACCAACCAAAGGGTACACATGGAGGGACTCATGACTCTGGCTGCATATGTGGCAGGGGATGGCCTTGTTGGACATCAGTGGGACAAGAGGCCCTTTGACCTGAGGATGTTAGATGCCCCAGCGTAGGGGAATGCCAGGGCTGGTAGACAGGAGTGGGTAGGTGGATGGGTGGGGGAGCACCCTCATAGAGGCAGGGGAAGGGGGGATGAGATAAGGGGTTTCCAAAGGGGAGATCTGGAAAGGGGAAAACATTTGAAATGTAAATAAAGAAAATATCCAATAAAAAAGATAAAAAAATAGAAAGTTGGGGGAACTTAATAAAGACTCATTGTACTTTGTGCCATTAAAAGCAAAAAGTTCTATTTTTTTTTTAGTTGAAAATTGTCAACATTAAGAGCTATCTATACATTTGTTCAGCATCTGAGGGCCATAAATAAAAAAGCTGTTCTTGTTTGAACTATAATTTGATGCTGATTGATATGCTGCAATACAATTAAGTTATGACTCACTTGGCATCGGGACCCACATGTGAAGGGGGCAGTCTTCAACACTGCCTGCTTTAGACACCAGCTGCCAGTGGCATTTCCAGATCACATGTTTTGTAAGACTCGACCAGTCTTACCTTAGCCGACCGCCTGAGTGGACCACTCGGAGACGGAAAATTGATGCAAAACGCATGAGGAATTTTTATTTAAAAAACAAAACAAAACAAAACCAAAACCCAAACAACAACAACTAGCATGCTAGGGCCGTTCTGCATATGAAGAGCGATCGACCTCTGTAGTCCGCACAGCAGACCTTTTATACAGTCTTCAGGGCAGACACCATTAGGTACGATGTGATTGGCAGAACAGTGTTACCTCTAAACAGATTGGTCTCTAGGGGATGAGGTAAGTGGCCAATGGTCCGTCCTTTGGAATGTGTCCCCACCCTTAGGTCAGTCTCCCCCCATCCCCCTTGTGGTCTGGGGAATGTAACCCAGCCCCTGACCCTTTTAAAGTTCTAAAGTTCTTGAGTTAACTCTTTCAGGTTCTGACCAACTGGGCACAAATTCAAAGGGTTGACACAACCTCCTCATGTTTGATAATTTTTTAAGGCGTGGCTCATGTCCTTTAGAATTAAGAACAATATTATCCTCACAATCACACTTTTATTACGAAGGACTCAAACCAAATGAGTTGAGGCTAGGGAGGCTCTGAAACACAAAGCTCTCATGTGACATTGGTTGTATCACCCGCCTGGCAGCCACCCAGCTCTGGCTAGGACATGCCTCAGAGTTCTCATGTGTAAAGCGTGTTACTAGGGTTCTTCTACTGACCATGTGACTAAATTCGGTCTCCACTCACCCACATGAGAGAGATCAAGCCAGGTCAAAGTTCTAATTATTAATCACTTGGTGGATCTTTCTGGTGAGTGATTGACTCTCATCCCAAGTCGCCTCAGGTCTTCTCATAAACTCAACTGTGATTGAAGAGGCTCATCAATAAATGCAAACAATAAAACATTCCCATTACTCAGGGAATTCTAAGAATTTATATTGATTACCTTTCAGGAACCAGAGATAAAGGCCAGTGACATTCTCTATTATACAACAGGCCACCCATTCTTTTTATATGGGGGAGCCAGTATAGAGAGGGCATTGGAGAATTTGAGTTAAATTTCTCAATATACTTGACCATCAATTTCAGTCTTATAAGCTCTCCCCTCACCTTACCACTTATACTGATATCCAGTATATGATGTTTAACCTGAAAATCAAGTCAGACAACACCGGCTCATTATTAGAGTCCCATTCAGACATTACTAAGCAACCCAGCATCTCATCACATGAGCAAAATGTATCCCAGAGCAAGGCATCTAAAGTTCTCAAGCTTCCATTCAGGCAGATCAGGTTTCAAAAGCAGGAGTGAGCTAAGCGTTTTGTGGCTTCTCCCCTTAGGCATCTGGTGGAAGTGAGTTAAGACAAAACACTGTAGCTTGCTCCGAGACTCTTTCAAAGCATTAATGTAATATTGAATTTTCCTCATTTTATAACCCCTTTATTTATTCTGTTAATCTTAGCTATGTTAAACTCTGCCTTCTTGGGGATGTTAGGTTGACCCAGTAAGTTGATCTACAGTGCAGGCAGCAATATTACTTTAGCAACCATTTCCCATTAGTTGACCCTGTTCATCAGAGCTTGTTTATTCTTTCTAGCACTGGGCAGGCAATATAGCTGTATTTATGGCCGCTGATAGCAAATTCAAACTCAATTTCATCTTTGGTAGCACTAAGATTTTATTACTTATTGATTACGACATAATCTGAAGATAAATGAAAGTATATATATTATTTTATACTTATAGAGGTCTGTGTGCTTCTTTTGTTAGCATCCCATTTAGATTCAAAATAGTCAATTCTGATTTGCTTTCTGAGAAAAATCAATAACGCCCCTGATTGGTTAGACTCTAAGTCTTTATTGAGACTCTCTTTTGTCGCTCATGAGTATCAGCCAGGACTCGTGGCTCTCTTCTCATGCAGTGCATAGATGACTGTCCCTTTATCATTTTCTAAAGGTGAGTTCTAAAAAAGCAAACATTCTATCAATTTACTGCTTCATGTGAGAAAGGCATATGGTTTCTAAACAGAAGTTATAGTTTTGCTTTGGGATAGGACCTAATTTGTTCAAAGGTGATCAAATGCCTTGTTTTTGACAGAGTATAAACTGGTTTAAAACTTCCCCAAATTAGTAGTAAGAAATAATTAGAAGGTTCCTGGGCTTTACTCCTACCACATGTAATGTGTTTCTAATTTTTCTGGAATTGTCTGACAGCACATGATCTAACAAAGTCATGGGAAGCCAAACCACTTTCCTATTGTCCTAAACATCAACTGGTGCTGGATTGTTGGTTCATCTTAAGAGCACTTATTTTTTGCTTTTATTTATTTTTTTTATGTGAGGTCTTTAATGTTTAATTCGATTTCTTTGAGTGTTATTAAACAGCAATGGTTTATTATGGTCTCTTGACTCAGGTGACCAAACCTGCTGGTCTTGTTTGAGGGTAACAGATCATTACATTCATTTAGCTGGTTCAGCTGTCACTTGGTGTGGTGGGGCACGCTTGTAGTCCCGGCCCAGGGATGAATCTCTGAGGCTCCCTGTGTAGCTATCTATTTTAGCTTAATGGGTGAGCTCCAGCTCAGGGAGAGATCCTGCTTGAAAGACAAAGGACAGTTCCCAAAAATCCACACCCGAGGTTAACCTACATGCTCCACTTAAGGTTGAACACTAATAGTCACTTTTTCTTGGCAATTAGACCAGTTATGAACCTATACCATTGACTGCTGCCTGTCTGACCAAGGTTGAGAGTACCTTTACTCTCCGCTTATGTCTTCAAGAATATCCCTATTTTTAACTCTAGTTCTTCAGTTTAGATTTATGGTGAGGTCTTTGATCCATTTGGAGTTGACTTATGTGTATGGTGCATCTAGTTTCAATTTTCTACATGAAGATATTCCATCTGTTCAGCATCATTTGTTGAGGATGCTGTCRTTTCTCCAATGAATACTTTTGGAATCTTTGTCAAATGTCAGGTGGTTGTACTTTCCTGGCTTTGAATCTGAGCCTTCTATTCTGTTCTATTGGTCTCTCTGTGTGCTGATACTAAGTCATCTTTATTATTTTATTTCTTTAGTATAACTTGAAGTCTGGTGATTCCTCTGCAGTAGTATTTGCTTTTGCTCAGGATTGCTATAGCTATCAGGGTTTTGGTTTGGTTTGGTTTGGTTTTGCTTCAATATGAAGTTTAAGATTTTTAAAATTATTTTTATTATTATTCTTTTTGTCTGTTTGTTTTGAGATAGAATTTTGCACTATAGTCTTGGCTCTCCTGGAACTCATTCTGTAGTAGACCAGGCTGGCCTTGAACTCTGAGATCCTCTTGCCTCTGCCTCCTGAGTGTTGGAGTTAAAGGTGTATGCCACCACCTGGCTGTTTCTTCTATTTCTGTGAAGGATGTCATTGGAACTTTATTAGAATTTCATGAATCTGCACATAGTTTTTGGAAAAATCACTCATTTTACAATACTGATTCTTCTAACTCATGATCATGGGCATGTTTCCCATTTTCAAGTGTCTTTTCAGTTTCTTTCTTTTGGTATTTTTATAGAGGTATTGGTTAGGTTTACTCCAAGGTATTTTATTATTTCTTGAGACTATTATGAATGGAGTTATTTGCATGATTTCTTTCTCAGTATGTTTGCTTTTGGTATATAGACAGTCTACTGGTTTTTGGATGACTTTGTATCCTGCTGTTTTGCTGAAAATGTTTATCAATCCTAAGAGTTTTCTAGTGGATGCTTTAGGTTTTCTTAGGTAGAATCATATTACTGGAAATTAGAGATACTCTGACTTCTCCTTTCCTATTTAGATCCTTTTTATTATTTTCTCCTGCCTTGCTGCTCTAGTTAAGGCTTCCAGTACTATATTAAAGAAGAGTGGAGAAAGTAGACACTTTGTCTAGTCCCTGATTCTAATAGAAATGTTTTGTGCTTCCCCTCGTTTATTGTAATGCTGGCTCTCAGTTTGTAATAATAGACTTTATTATGATGTGGAGATATATTTCTTTTATTCTGAGTTACTTCAGGACTTTTAACATGAAGGGATTTGAATTTTGCCAAGTCTGCCCCCTCTTTGTGCATCTGTTGATATGACCATATAATTTCTTCCTTTGAGATTATATGTAGGCATAATTTTTTATGCCCTGTATAAAGCTTATCCTGTGTTATTCAAATGCTGAATTCTCTGCCCTCATAGCTCGTTTGAATGGGACAGGGCATTGTAATGCTTATACCAAAAATCTCCTGTCTTAAGTTTGCATAAACAGTTCTTACCATTTATTATTGGATTTGGACTATGAGAAAGGGGTCTGGAGAGAGATCATGGAAACACACCTGAAGCCCAGCGCCAGATCAATAGTAATATGCAAGTATAATGGAATGGGGCTGGGAGGTCGCCAGATTAGCATAGAAAGGAAAGACAGATGATTTAACTGCTCAGCTACTGAGGTGCAATTTTAATTAAATATTGGTTTGCCTGTGTAATTATTGGGGAATAACATAAAGCACAGAACTGTAGCCATCAGTTTAATTCATTGTTAACATTTATATTAAGAATAATTCATGCCGGGCAGTGGTGGCACATGCCTTTGATCCCAGCACTTGGGAGGCAGAGGCAGGTGAATTTCTGAGTTTGAGGCCAGCCTGGTCTATAGAGTGAGTTCTAGGACAGCCAGGTCTACACAGAGAAACCCTGTTTCAAAAAAAAAAAANGTAAATGCTGTATAGACAGAATGCCACTTCAGTTAAGCTTCTACCTCATATACTCTAACATGCAGCTGGGGTTGGGCAAGAGGGAGTGGCTGGAGTCAGCTGAGGAGCTGATGACCTTTCCACTCCACGTATGAAGGAATGCTAATGGATGTGGTGTGGATGATCTCAGCTGCTCTGATTTCGAGTTGAGAGTGATCATACCTTGAGGACAGGGGTGAAATGTTCATGAATGCGGTAACTGGCAACTAGTTAAGAAACTCATTGTTTAATCAGCGGTAGTTTTAGTGTGGTAAGTGCCACAGCACTCTTAAGCCCACTGGAACAGTGAGGCACTTGTTTCCAAAGACCAACAGAGGATCAAGACAGACAGCACCTGCCACAGGTTTCTGTGAGTGGTGGTTTGAGACACACAGCCTGAGTTCCAGAGGGAGGAGGTTTTTCCCTTCTGACCCTCCTTATGGTCATAAATAAGGCAAGACGTTCAATTGGTGCCAGAATTTCCCAGCTAGCATACTGTCCTTCTTGCTTTAGACTTAATTTGCACCCCCCTTCTCTAACCTTTATATCTTATATTATTGGTAGGACATCTTTACAAATTATATGCATTTTAATGCTATGAATACCCCCTCCAAGCATTGCCTTAGCGGCATCTCAGAAACTTAGATAAGTTGGGTATTGTGTTATTTACGTTTCCACTGCTGTGGCAAACTATTATGACCATGGCAACTTGTAAAAGAAAGTGTTTAATTCGGCTGATGGTTTTAGAGGGTGGGAGTCTGTGATGACAGTGTGAAGGACGGTGGCAGGGAGAGCTGAGAGCTCACCACTTGATTCACAAGGAAGAGGCAGAAAGAGAACACTGGGTGTGCCACTAGTCTTTTGAAAACCCAAAGCTTGCCACTGTGACACACCAAACAGTTGTACCAACTGGTCCAAGGGTTCAAAAAGGAGCCTCTGGGGGCCTTTCTCATCCAAACCAGCACAGAAATTCATATTCATTTCATTCAAAATAGTCTCAAATTTCTCTTAGGGCATTTTGAAACATCAGTTACTTGAAAGTAGACTGTTTACTTTCAAGTCTTTGAGAATYTTCTGGAAAAGTTTGCTGCCATTGGTTTCGAGTTTAATCCCACTGCTACCTGAGAATGTAGTTCTCTCCTTGTAAGACTGTTAAAGTATTTCTTGTGGTCCAGAATGTGGTCTGAACTAATGAATGTTCTACCTGGACTTATTCYGCTGTTGTGTGATAGACTGTTTAATTAATGTCACGATCTAGTGGATTAAGCATGATCTTTACTCTTACTAACCTTCARCCCACTGGCCCTATCAAYTGACAGAGGGGTATTGCAGCATCCAGCTCTATAATGGGTTTGTCAGTATCTGACTGCAATTCTCTGCCTTCCACATTTTAATGCTCTGCTTGTAGGTACGTGACACTAACGATTATTATATTTGGCTAAAGATTACTCTTCACTTTAATTATCTTGGTTAAGGATCTCTTCTCAGAGGATTGTCCCTTTCTTTTGTTGTTGTTAAACACCCCTCTTGTCCCTGACAATTCTGCTCTCTCTGAAGTTTGTTCTGTATAAAATGAAAAGCTGCTGTACTATCTTTTCTGCCTTCTCTGGTTCTTTTTTCAGCTGCACATTCTGCATAACTTCATTTTATCTCTTCTTGATGCACCACGTACACTGTCCTATGGTTTACAGAATACTTTCATTGGGTAGCGGTGGGAATTGCACCCAGGGATAGGGAATGCTAGCCAAGTACTCAACCACTGAGCTGCAYTACCAGTTCTTATCATCTAAATGCACTTTTAAATGTAGCAACCACTTTGTAATCTTCCCTGTAGGCAAAATAGAGTAGAGCTAGAAGGCAAGGGTTGCAGTGAAAACCTTGATCTGTTTTCACTGTATGTATTTGATTGTTCCCTTTTGTTTATGGCCAGGTGTGAGGTTTCCACTAACAATGGAAACTAGTAGTAGTTGCTTCAGAAAATGGAGGTAGTAGAAAGCACTCCATTTGGGATTCAGAACCTTAGAAGCAAGCCTGGTTATGTGGGTTGGAGAATACTCATGTCATGCATTAGTTAACCTTTCAGGCCTGGGTTTTTCTCCCATCAGCTGCATCAAAGACAGTTCCTACTCCAACCTCCATGTTCCTGAGAAGAACGTGGCCCAGTTCAAGTTCAATGCCTTCAGCTTCCTCAAAAGCTTCGACGTGGTCTACCTGCAGTGTAAAGTTGCTGTTTGCCACCTGGGGGATCACTCTTCCCGATGCTCACAAGGCTGTGCGAGTCGGGGAAGGAGAGGTGTGGGCTCTGNGTGAGATGGCTCAGTGGTTAAGAGCACTGACTTAAGAGTTAAGAGTTAAGAGTTAAGAGTTAAGAGTTAAGAGTTAAGAGTTAAGAGTTCTTCTGAAGGTCCTGAGATCAAATCCCAGCAACCTCATAGTGGCTCACAACCATTGGTAGTGAGAGCTGACACCCTCTTCTGGTTTGTCTGAAGATAGCTACAGTGTACTTACATATAATAATAAATAAATCTTAAAAAAGAATAATTCATTTATTCTTATATATATCATTTATAACATTTACTGATTTATTGATGTATACAGAACCATCACTGGATCTCTAGAATAAAGCCAACGTGATCATAGTGTATGATTTTTTTGATGTATCCCTGAATTTAGTTTGCATCTCTAAGACTTTAATAYCCTTGTCTTAAAGTTCTTTATCAAGTACACTAATCCTTAATTATTATGTTACAATATTTATCTAATATTAACCAATCTACCCTCTAATTGGAAGGCTTACATTCTGTCCCAAAGCCAAGCTCTATAAATATCCTAACTTTGCCTCCTGCTCTGAGATTATTGTTTCACTACTGCAGTAGTGCCCTAGACTGTAGGAAACCATTAACTCAGCTTTTCCTAGCCAATCTGATTATTTTGTGGCACTGGGGATTGAACTCAGGGCATTCTTTCTAGGTGCATGCTTTACCGATGAGTTGTATCCCTAGCCCAAAGAGTTATTTTACTGATGTTTGGAGGGAATGAGTACTGAGTACTATACAACAGTTGTTATCACACAGACCCCTGACAATTTAATATGTTGGCTCTGTCACTGAACAGGTCCTATGAACTCTAGTTGCCAGTTTGTGGGGAAGGTTTGGGAGGATCACAGGGCAGAGAGCTGAGGTAGACAAGTGTAGTAGGAAGAATGGGGTTTGGAATGGAATCTATCAACAGTTGTAGAATAAATATTTCTGTATTAAAACATATCTTTACTTACTGTGTGTGTGTGTGTGTGTGTGTGTGTGTGTGTGTGTGTGTGCACAAGAGCGTGTGTTGGTCAGAGGAAAGCTTTGTAGAAGTGGTTCTCTCCTTTGATCTTTACACAGGTTCTGGGGACTGAATCAGCTTACCAGGATTACACAATGAGTACCTTTACCAACTGACTATATTGCTGACACAACATTTCACTATTTTAACAATTAGTTAAAATGTCATACTGGTTGTATTTGTGGGTTCCCATTACAAATCAGTGCTTGGTGAAGTGATCAGGAAAACCAGAAGGAAACAGGGTGACTCATGGATGTCACTGCGGATAGATTGCTCTTCCAGGGTTTAAATGTACTTGTATCTGGATGTCTTCCCAATTTCTACACCCCTGAGACTTAAAGACAGCTTTGGAGAAATGGGACATCAAAGCAGTTAGGATCAAGTTTTTGCTACTTTGTGAATAGGAATTCAATGTAGATATAAATATCTATTTCTAAGGAAATAAATTAACCTTTTTGAGTGATAGGATTCCAAACACTTTTTACATTAAAAAAGATTCCAATAGGATTACTGGTCTGTCACACTTATTTTTCTTTTATTCTTTTTCACTCTTATTAATATATCCATAAATATTGTTAAATCAATTATTTAACAATAATCGATTTCATTCCTGGAGCAAGTGTTTCTGATGCTTTGATCAGGAATGAATGCTGAAGGTCCTCTTACCCAGCTGGTTCTTGATTGATCAGTAAAGATGCTAGTGGCTAATGGCTGGTAGGAGGAGGTGGGAGTTCCAGTTTCCTGCATGCAGGAGATGTGGGAGGAGGAAAAGAGTTTGCCATGCTTCTGAGGGGGAAGGAACCACCAGCCATGTGAGATCTCAGGCAGAGTGGCTATCGGCCACTTCCCTGGCTGGGCTTGGGGTAGCAGGCAGGAGATTAGAAACGTAACTAAGCGGAGGGCAGATTTAGGGTGCTGAAGGAGAAGGTAACTGGGCAACTAAGTTGAGGGAAGATTTAGAGGTGTTGAACTGGGAGTGAAGATAAGGGCAGGTTAGCCACAGAAGGCTTAGAAGTGTCCAACCATTGAGCTAAAAAGCATATTAAAAATAAGCTAGTATATGCGTGTGTGTGTGTGTGTGTGTGTGTGTGTGTGTGTGTGCGCGCGCGCGCGCGAGTGTTTCATCTGAGGGCTGGACTGGTAGCACCATCTGTCCAGAGCTTAAAGCAGGGTAGTAGAAAGTACACGCTACACATTCCTGTGTGTGTGTGTGTGTGTGTGTGTGTGTGTGTGTGTGTGTTGCATGCATGTAAGTCAGTCTTCCTCTGTGGCTTTCCCCTTAGTATCCTGAGACAGGGTTTTTCAGTGACCCAGAAGCCCACTCTTAACTACACTGGCCGCTCAGTCCTAGGGATCTGACTGGGGTCAGGCATTCACAGCCACATTTGATTTTTATGTGGACTGCAGGGATTTGAACTCACATCTTCATGCTCACATGAAGCCTAACCCACTTAAAGTCTTTTGCACTTAAGCATTTAATAAAAGCCCAGATCATATCAATGCCTTAATTTCATCATCCTTCTTTTGACACTCAAGCTGCTTTTGAGAGTGACTGCATTTTCATGTTTTAGAAGAGGCTCTTTGCTTTCAACTCACTTGGTATGGAGTCTGCTGGGATGGCACTTACTCAGAATTGTTAGTGACATTTCCCAAGTCTCAGTTAGTGAGAGTTTAATTCCACCTTAAGGGTGGTCTTTAAAAATTCATTCTGCATATTGTTTCCACCGATGCTGCCTGGATTCAGTGAGGGAAACAACCCCACCCTAACGGGACTGGGACGGGACTGGGACGTGCTGTAGCTGCTGTTAAGCTGGAGCAGAGTGGAAGGACTCGCGGAGGCCAGATGGCTCTTTTATTCTAAAACTGGGTCTTGGCAGACATTTTGGGTGGGAAAGGTGAAGCCTCCCTCTTTCCATCCACCTCATCCAGGGCTAGTCCAGAAGCTGTGGGGAGCTATTTTACATGAGAAAAAGAAAAGGAAATAGAAGGTTGTTCTCTGGAGCTAGGAGAAGGGTTGGGGTGGGGTGGGAATGGGGAATGGGGGGGGGGAATGGAAGAGGGAGGGGACAAGGGGGAGGGGGAAAGACAGAGACAGAGACAGAGAGGGAGGTCTTAGGGAAGAAGGCAAGTAGCCAAGGGAGAACAGAAACTGCCCACCAGTGCCAAGGGTGGTGGCCTCTGATCAGACATACTGAATATAAATTCTACTTTAAGCTGTTACTGTTAATCCTGAGATTCACAAGAGAAAGAAAACAGTTCCACAATTTAGAGCCAAATTTGAAGGAAACTTTAATTAAATACTGACCAGGATGGACTTTGGTCAGGACTACTCCCTAGAATCCCCAGCTGAGTGGTGACTAGACAAGTGTTGTAGCAGTTACTTAAGGACAAACCCATCTGGCTACTGTATTTTCCTGTGTGGCGTTTGTAATTTTTCAAGAACTACAACTCCCAGCATTCCTGGAAGTTACATGGCTCTTGGGTAGGCAGGGCTTAGGGGTTAACCTTGGGTCTTACTGTTACATTGCCTCACTTTTTACCCCTTCTTCCCCTAATTCCTCGAGACAGCTATAGTCAGCCTCCTTCACTGGGGTTGTAACTTCAAGTGGCCTGTTGTGCCTTAAAAAAAAAAAAAAAANGATGGCCAGAGCAGAACATATAATCAGCTCCCGACAGTGAGGTGGCTGAAAGGCAGTGACCAGATTAGACAGTTCTGCTGTCTGAAGAGCTCAATGTGAGGCTGTAATAGTTTAGAACATTTACTCTCTTGCAGAGGACCCAAGYTCAGCTGCCAGCCCCCACCTGGCAGCTGACAACTGTCCAGCTCTAGTTCCAGGAGATTCAACATCCTCTTCTCAGCCTCCTCAGGTACAGACAGGGTAYACATATGTACATGCAGGGAAAACACTCACACACATGAAATAAAAATACATCCAAAAATTATCTGCCTATGACTAATGAAGCCTTTTGGTGTTTTACGTTATATTAAAAAGGAGTTTAGAGTAGTGAGGTTCAGGTTATAAGGGTGAACAGAAAGGAGAATCATTACATGAATATTTGGGAAGCCTTTGAAAGATCTGCACTAAGATGTTGAAAAGTAAGTGTGCCCCAGGCCCTGGAAGCTTTGCGGGTGTGGCTGCTGTGTTCACATGTGCATCAATAGGTGGCAGAGAGAAGACAGGCTATGTCCACCTTCAATGTTCTGACCTATGACCATCTGAACGATTAGTAGCCTAACACTCCCAGAAAAAAAAGCTGTCCTGAGATAATCACCAGTCTGCAATGCGGCCCCGACAGCTCCCAGGATGGGGAGCAAGGTGAAAACTGGAACTCTACTTTAAGCCCAAGACAGATGACCCTTGCGTGAGGCCACTCAGGCAGGCCAGGCAAGGAATAAGCCCAAGATGACAGAGGTGTCATAGGGCCTGGACAGGGAGCTAACCTGAGACAACCCCAGTCCAGTGCCTCACAGACCTGGGAGGGGGCATAGCCTCCTGAGACCACTCCTGAGAGGACTCCAGACATGCAGAGACCTCAGGTACCACTAAGAGGAGTAAGTGGTGGAGAAATGGAAGAGAAAKAGAAAGAGGATGGGGCACAATGAAGAGAGGCAGAACTGGAGACTCAAGGGTAGTAAGGATCGGCCTGATGTGAGTAGCTGATAATGACCATGGTGCCATGGTGCAGTCATGGTCTGTGCTGCCGCTGAGGGTCACATCTGGGTCTGTGACTCGTCAGCAGCAGGGGTCTTCTATCACCAAAGGCTAGGTGGACATTCTTGATGCGGGTTGCTGTTTAAGGACATGTTGATGTCTGAAGGCTATGCAGAACTGGYCCAACCCCTYACATGGGCATCATGGGAACACTGACCCTGAGAGCATGCTAGCAGGATAGCTGACCCCACCCCTTGCCAGGTGCAATTCTTGGGAGAGTGGCCCCCACATATTGCAGGAGCTGCAGGCAAGCCATCACCTGATACAAATGTGGGAGACCTGGCCTACCGCTCATCTCCTGAGTGGATGAATGAGAGATATTTTCTTCCCCACTWGTCCCTCACCACCTGCAGCAGGCAGGAGACCTGGCCCTGGGGTCACGAGAGCAGGAGAGCTGGCCCTACACATCACCAGCTGCTGCACGTGGGAGAGCGGGCCCTGAACCTTGCCTAGGCAGCATGGTAGAGCTGACCTTCATGATAAGGGCCCAGATGAGCCAGCCCTGAGGGCGTGAGTGTGCAGTGACATGGGTAAGGGAGAGATCACCACCACCGCCCCTCGCCAGGGCAAGAGAGCTGTCCCTGCCCCTCACCTGCTGCAGCACTCAGGAGAGCAGACCCTGCACCTCGCCTGCACAGCACAATGAATATGGAGGTTGAGGGTGAGCTAGCCCCAAGAGTGTGAGTGTGGGAAAGCTGCTTCTTGTCTGCTGGGTGGTGGTGCCGATGAGGAGAAAGCCCTTGACCCCTCCCTCAGCCCTCGATATCTGTGGCAGGCAGGAGAGCTGGCCATGTCCCTCACTGACTGCAACACTTGAGAGAACAGGCTGGCACCTTGCCTGGGCAACAGGGTAGAGCTGGCCCTGGTAGCAGRGTTTCAGGTGAGCCAGCTCTGAGGGCATGAGACAGGAGAGCCAGTGGGCTGAGCAGATCAGATACCTCTCAGGCCCAGATCCAGGACATTGAATTGGCCCATCCTAACATCTACCCCATTGAATGAMCTGCTGGAGAGCATGAAGAAGCAGGTCCTACAGATCCAAAACGACAGGATCTCCATGACACAGGGCAACAACTGGACATCTGAGAGTAGCCCCAGTGAGGCTCCAGTACTGGCAGAGTGGCAGAAGCCAGAGGCTTAGCACCAGACCAACGAGTCATTGCAATGAACATTTTGAAATCAAAGTGTGGGCAAAAGGGTATGCTGTGGGACACACTGACACACTACAACAAACCAAGAAGAAAAATCTTGTTTGTGGGGGATGTAGCAAGAGTCTGGAGTAGGTAAAGGGGAGGAGATGAGTGGGATTGGGGTGCATGATGTGAAATTCACAAACTAGGAGAAAATGTTTAAAAAAATATTTAAAGCCTTACAAACAGTAAATGTGGAATTTCTGCTTTGATTTAGGGCTGGAAAATCAGCAAGTCTAAGGACTGGGGTTGTGTCTTTTATATCTGTTGTGTATCAATGGATTTCCTGTAATATCTGATGTGCATGATGCACATTTAGAGAAGAAAAACATAAAACATAAAAGAAGCAAATGCCTTTGACAATCTGAGATGCCTGTTTAGATTTATTTTGAACATCAAAGTTTATGTTAGTTAGGTGGCAAAATGGGGTTATATTTTCTCTTTTMTTTTCTTTTTGTTTAAAATAATTAGTTTTGGTATTTGGCAGGTATAGGGTAGTTTACCTTAGAGTCTTCAATAACATCTGCTCATTCTCATGGGAAATAGAAGAGGAGTGTTTTTTATCTCATAACTCAGAAACTAGTCTAACGTCTCATTTTACTGTCAGATTCTTCTCACCAAAACCCTTTGTGAGCTGCGCAGGGGAGAGGTCAGTGGGCTGCTTCAGTGGGCTGGAGCCCAGTCCGCTTCACTTTCAAATTACGACTTTTATCTTTCAAAGGGTAGAGCATTTGCATTCATTCTTTAAATTTTAGAGATGGCACACGTTTTATTTAGCACCTAAAAAGAAGCAGAGCTGGATGTGGTAGGTCACACYGTTAGTCCTGGCACTGGGGATGCAGAGATAGGATCTCTGTGAAGTCAAGGCTGGCCTGGTCTACACACAGCACATTTCAGGCCAGTCAGAGTTATAGACTAACAGAGACTCTGTCCAAAACAAAGTGACCAGACATACTATTTATTCATTTCAGCCACCCCATAATGAAACACACTGTGCCTGTGATTTGAACATGACGGTATGCATGTTGCTTTTTAGGCCTTCCTGGTTTATTCATAACCCTTGTAGGCACAGGGAACTGTTTCATCAGGCACCCAGGAGAAGACAGGGGCCTTTCTTGGAGTTCACGGCTAGTAGACCTGCAGCTTCTGGTATCTGTAATCTGTCCACCGATTTAGGAAATGCTTYGCTGTGGCTGCGGCCACAATCACCAAATTCAGAGCAAGAACCATGAAGGAAAACAGGTGCAGATGACTGAGAGGCTGGTTTGAAATTTCTGCTTCATGTGTCTGAGGAAGAAGTCCTGGAATTGAAAAGAGTTTTAAGTATTAGCATTACAARATTTTGGTAGTATYCATAATGTCAAATTATACCCTACAAATCTTATGTGTAAATTAATAATATGTACTTCCAACTCAATATAGAGAGACAATTCTCAAACATCCAAATTTGTTATATTTAGGTTTNACACAACAGTAACCTGGGAGGAAAAAGATTTATTTGGCTTGCACATCACAAGCATGGACCGTTTTAATAAAGGGAGGGCAGGGCAGGAATCTGGAGGCAGGAACTGATGCAGAATCCGTGAGGAGTGCTACTTACTGGCTTGCTCCTCATGGCTTGCTCAGCCTGCTTTCTTATGTAACTTAGGACCAGGCTTTTCAGGGGTGACACAGTGAGTTAGGCCCTCCTACATTAATTAATCAAGAAAATGCCTCAAATATCTGCTTACATGCCAATCTGATGGAGACAGTGCCCCGGGTGAGATTTTCTTGTCTTCTCTGATGTGTCTAGGTTTGAGTCAAAAACTCACCGGCATAGAAGACGACGGAGCCATTTGACCCAGAATCTTTGATTGGACATTTCTAGATCCATTGGAAATCTACAAGGATAGAATTTAAAATAGTGATTCTGATAGATATATGTTGCGGGGCGGGGGTCATCTATAAGTGCCCACCACAGTGTACAATTGGTGCTGAATAACAGCAGCACTTAAGAATCRAGATGCTTGCTAGTGATGGCTCCTACATGCTTAGCCCAGGCAGAGGCACTACTAGGAGGTGTGGCCTTGTTGGAGCAGGTGTGGCCTTGTTAGATTAGGTGTGTCACTGGGTATGGGCTTTAATACCCTCCTTCTAGCTGCTTGGAAGCCAGTCTTCTCCTAGCAGCCTTCAGATGATGATGTAGAACTCTCAGCTCCTCCTGCAACATGTCTGCCTGGACACTGTCATGTTCCCGCCTTGATGATGATGGACTGAACCTCCGAACCTGTGAACCAGTTCCAATTAAATGTTGTCCTTAGAAGAGATACCTGGGTTGTGGTGTCTGTTCAAAGCAATGAAACCCTAACTTAGTCACTCCTGTGAGCAAMTCTACCGGGGGACAGTTCTAGAAAGCCAGAATGAAGAGTTGACRGAAGGCCGGCTTATGAACATATTAACACAAAGCACACAATTGACACTTCTCTTTTATAGTGATAGCAAGATGTTAGGCATTTATACYTTCTCTAGAGCTGAAACAGTTACAGAATGAGGGCATGACCCTGTCTTTCAATTATCTGAAACTTGAATGCATTACAGCTCCTGGTRTTCCTTATGGTTTGAATGGCCCCYGACCTTGAGTTTGTGATACCCAACTGATGATGCGCCCTTGGAGGTTGTGGAACTTTTGGGACTGTGATCCAGCTAGCTGATGAGGGATCATTGGGGATGGGCCTAGAAGGTGCTGTGTGCTTTTCATTCTGGCTGAGGGCTCTGCTTCCTGAACGCTGCTGTGAATGAACTAACTCTTGTGAGTCCCAGCTATGGAGTAAGCAAACCTCCCCTTCMTCCTATTGCTYYCATCATAGCAGTGAGCAAACACTGTATCGCAGAGCCTCAGGAAGCAATGGAAATGACAGCACACAACAAAGAAGGTAACACAGAGTAACACTGTRTGTTTRCTCTGTTCTTGGCCCTGYCCAAAGCATTTCTCAGCATTTTCTCTCACCCCAGGTCCCTCCTTATCCCAGCTTAGGAAGTAGTRAATCAGTTGGGCCAAGGAATTTCATTTTCATCTTGTTAAGTTCAACCTAATGAGATTTGGTTTATTGGTTCAGTTAGCTGTGACCTTTGTGTGATTTCATGGAGTCATTTATCATTATTGTTCTCAAAATTGGCTGAAAATTTGATCATTGGGCCACGAATGCCTTCAATCAAGTTGTCAATAAAAATTTGAACTAGTTAGGAGCAAAGACACACCTCTTCTGATTGCAGAGAGGTTTTTAGAACTCATTCCCTAGGGATATTTTAATCCGTAAATTCAGCATTTATTAACGTTGGCTGTTATGGTTTGGATAGTACATGTCCTCTCGAGCCATTGAAAAGGTGTGGTCACCCACCCGTGGCACCACTGGTGGTAGAAATCTCATGGAAGGAAGTTACGTTATGGGGGCTTGCTGGCCATCTCTTCTTTCTTTGCTTTCTGGTCAGAAAAAGGGGAAAAGTTTCTTCTAGCACTCTTTCTGCCGTGATGGGCCTCACCACAGGCCCAGAGGCAATGACGGCATCCGGACATGGACATAGGGTAAACGTTACTTATTTTAAGTTGTTTACAGAAGGCATTTTGTGTCAGTCATAGGAAGCTGACTATCATGGGCTCTGCCTACATTTGAGAACATTCTCCATTTABTCATCGTCCACATGTGTGAAACATCATGAYTACYGGGATGCAGATTATATTGATAGCAATCAGTGATTCTCCCTCATCATTAATCTTAGAAAATGGTAATGTGCCTGTTTATGATTCCTAACACACTACATATTTTAGAAAGCTAAAGAAATAACCTTGAAYTCATGGAAATTCTTTGCTATTACATATTTTTTTCTCTCTATGTGCTTACTATACTTCAAATAATCCATCTAGACTTTCTCCTTAGAATCCATAAYGGTTTCTGCCACTCACTTTAGTTTGTATTATCCATGTCCTTGCCTTTGTTGRAAATTGGGAGGCAGGGTGAAATGTTCTTCAGGTCCGGCACATCTGCTTTCTGTGGGACATCGCAGATGATCTTAGGAAAAAATATTCAGAAAAGGGAGAAAACCTGGAAGACAGATTTCAAGGTGTTGAATTAATAGGTCAGATCTTAGCTACCATATTGTTTCTCTTTAATATGTTCAAAACATCCTCCTGCTTTGCATTTAACCCTAAGAACAGAACAGACTTTCAGGCCGTTAGGAAGTGTGTGTGTGCACCGCCTTGCTTTYCTCSTGTACCCCTCCCTTCTGTTAGATGCTAATTCTATAACAGCACAACTTCTTGAACTTGGCACTATTTGTATGTTCTCCTACACGTAAGTCATGGGGCTTTCAGTGCCTTTCATGGTTACAATTGCCTAGAAATTTAAGATGATTTGGAAAGACATATGAATGCCCAACTAATAAGATTTTCAACTGCTAGACTTCCAAAGCTTTTCATTTGGAATCCTTTATTGTTTTAAAAACTACAACGCCTGAGGGCTGAGGGCGGCTTAATTCCTCACAGCCCTCCTTTGCCTAAGGATGTCCTAGAGCTGCCTACCATTCTGGGAATTGACTGCAGCAACACTAGGTTTGTAGGGTTGGACAAGACCTCTTTTTCCTACTGCTCATGATGCTTTAATTTACATTTTGCCAAGAAGAGAGGTTCTGTTGTTTGAATCCAGGAAGGGACATCCAGTTTCTAAGGACAATGATAAACTAATTATCCCAGGTTTAGACAATTTAGCATTATTTGGTTGCTTCTTTAAGCATCAAAGTTAACTATATAAATACTTTAAAAATACTTCTTTTTATTTTGTGTGACSTGTGTTTGTCTTCATGTATGTATGTGCACCATGTGTATGCCTGCTGCCATTGGAGTCCAGAAGAGGGTATTGGATTCCCTTGGTCTGGAGTTACTGATGGGTGCTGGGAACAAAACCCTGGTCCTTTGCAAGAACTGCCAGTGCTCCTGACTGACGAGCCATATCTCCAGCCCTCGTGGCCCTCACATTGTGGCACAGACAGGTTTGTAGAAGGCTGGTGCAAATTGGGCTATAGAGTGAGTTATATTTGAAAGGGACTCTGGCAACTTGGCAGTTGAAAGTATGCTACAAAGAGCACTCTTTTACAATAAGAACGCCAGTGTATCTTCTAGGAAAATATGGATTTTAAGATTTTTCCTAAAATAGATTTTTCAAACAAATTTTGTGTCTGCCTCTTTAAGTTCAAGTGTGAGAATATTGGAGCACTCTGGAAGTCAAGATTTTAAGGCCAGATTCAGTGACATCTGACATTAGGCATTCACTGATGTTGATAACAGTATTTTAGAGAAATATTGCCTTATCTTTGAAAATTATATGCATCATAATCATAGTTCCATAAAATAGTTATTAACTTTTTCTTCCAGGACCTCACTGAGTGGCCCAGGTTAGCCTAGAAGTTTGAACCCTGCTTCAGGCTCCTGGGTATGACAGGCACGTATCACCTTCCTAGTAATGGTTTTTTAAAACATGCTATCTTGTGAAACCCTAAGTAAATCCTAAAGCAGACTTGAACAGGATGCCTTCTCTGTTTAGGATGAATAGAGATGTGATTTTTATGTCAGAAAGAAATTTAGAGAGACATAATTTATTTGGTATGATCAAATCAAAAGCTTGCAAAACTTTAAAATTTAGGACAATTTGGAATGTTAAGGAGTAATTTGAATGTGCCAGGCTTCTGCACTTAGACATCAACAGCTCCTAGCCATGGATAGGCATTAGAACTGTGGGGGAGCTTTAAACCAACCAATGATGCCCRAGCCTCCTCTCTAAAAGCTCTTACTTACTAGTATATGAATAAGCTGACCAGAGAGGCTGGAGAGGCAGCTCGCCAGGTACTAACATTTGTTACTCTTGTAGAGGACCTGGATTTTGTCCCCAATACCTACCTGGCAACTCTCAACCATCTATAATTCAAGTTTCTATAATTCAAGTTTCAGGGTATCCGATGCCCTTTTCTGACCACAGCGGGCACCAGGCACAC
>BDUI01002885.1:114618-125458 GCA_002335545.1 Apodemus speciosus | reverse complement strand
TGACATTCTGTTGGAGAGCTGGGCAGTGGTGGTGCACGCCTTAGTCCTGGCACTTGGGAGGCAGAGCTCAGTGCCAACCTCAGACCACCCCCTCACCCCCCCCCCCACACACACACAAATTTCTGTTAGGGAAAAGACTATAATAGTATTATAATAGTCATTTTAATAGTATCTTTTGGGATTAGCTTTCGGGAGTCAAGTGTTGGACCCATGTGAGGACCCAGCCCAGACCTGAGGAGCTCCTTAAAACAAGGTCAGAGAGTGGGAACCAGTGACCTAGTGGCAGTGCACTGTGGCTTGTACAGTGAAAGGTCTGTTGAGAGCATCAGAATATCAGGATGGGAAGAACTAGCATTGCCTGTGCAGCTCTAGAGAGAGCCTCAGCAGGAGGGACATTTGGTGTGGTAATGAAGCCCGGCTGCTACCAGGAGTCTGCACCTCTCTCACCTCCACAGAGCATGGTCTGTAGGAGAGTCTGGCCTCTTCTGGCAAAGGCTAGGAACCTAGGGTCAATGTTCTTGATGCTGTGGTGGCCGGTGGCACAAGCACTTGTGTACCACACTTGAAGAGTAGCCTGTAGGGAACAGTGAGGAACAAAGACATTGAGTCAGAGCCTGTCAGTGTGACACAGCATTACAGCAGAAAGTGGCAAGCTGCCAGACAGACTCACGATGAGAAGGCTGCAAAAACTAGGGAGAGGTGAACCTTACTTGAAAATTCAGCTGTTCATGATGCTTGCACTGAGAACACATGAGCTAAAGGCAATGTGAGTAACTTTGAAAGGAGAAACAATAAATGGGCTGGAGAGAAGGCTCAGCAGCTAAGAGCTCTTCTGAAGGGCCTGAGTTCAAATCCCAGCAACCACATGGTGGCTCACAACCGTCTGTAATGGGATCTGATGCCCTCTTCTGGAGTGTCTGAAGACAGCCACAGTACTTAGATATAATAAATAAATCTTTAYGAAAGAAAGAAAAGAGAAACATGGTGCAATGGTTGCATGCATTTGCAGGGCTGTGGGTCTGTTATTTACTCCAAACAGTAGAAAACCTGCTGCTTTGTAGGTGAAGCTGATTCTCCCTCCAGGGTTCCCCAGCTGGGTTTTATGGTCTCCCTGGTCGCCCCTGAGGCACCTCTCTGGGGTGGAAGTGAGCATACCTTGTGAAAGTGCTGGTGACTGAGGCCTGGGGCCGTGGGGCAGCGTGGCGTGACTGAGCTTGTGCGAGAATAGTCTACTACTTAGTGTGCCTTTCAGCGTGCTGTTAGCCCAGTACTTGTTAGGATAAGTGGTTTAGAGGATCTCTCATTTCCAGGGAAAATAAATATATTCCTCCTGGACAAAGAAACAGAGAAGTCATATCCTGGGGAAGTGGGAGACAGAGCTYACCACGGATGGGCCAGCCTGGACCAGGCTCTGTGCCATCAAGAGCTGCTGCTCACTCTGCAGATTTCAACCCGAATGCTGGYGCAGACCAGAGAGTAGTTAATGGAGGCAAGTATTTTGACCTTATTTGTTAATGTTTTTGATCAGATACAGAACTATCTAAACATTTAAGAGTTTACATATCTGATAGGAATGTGCATGCCATTTGTGAATTTTTTGGAGTAGTTTTTATTATCTATGATATAGTTTGTTTTGTGGCTACCAGACAGTATAACACTGTATCCGTCCTTGGTGTCTGTGTGGGGGGGTGACAGCATGTCCTGAGCTGTTTCATCCTCTCATACTCATTTGGCCTAAGACACTCCACAGACAAATAGATTGGAAACTCAAAACAAAACAAACAAACCTGGGTAATAACGCTGTGGGCATAGTTCATGAGGAAGACACTGAGTCAGTGCAGATTCCTTTYCATTAATTGGGATGGATTCATTTCTGCTTACTTGAAGGAAAAACTTAGGGTAATTTGTAATTGTCAGAAATGAGGAAGAGTCCTGTGACGAAAGTCATCAGAGAATTGTGCTTACAAATAAAKCACAGACAGCCTTTGCTTTCTGAGGGTAGGTGTTAGAGTGTAGCAGCTTGGATCTTTAAGTAGGAAGGTACTTTGTAGTGTCCCCAGTCAGTCGAATACAGATTACAGATGATAGACATCTGGAAGATGGGACAGCAGAAGTGAATCATTTGGAAATAAGGTAACTGACGGGAAAGACAGTGGACAGCCGATGTCAGGGTTAAAAGTTAGAGCTGTGCGAGCCAGATGAGATCGGTGCCTCTCCTGAGCAGAGGATGGCCGGCCAGTCAGACTCCATAGGCAGTTTGAGCCAGCCTGGGTCATGTGAGACCTCATGTCAAAGAAGGGAGCGGGGAGAAGGTTGTCAGCCGTGTGAGAGCAGAGCGCTAGGTTTCATTTAGCTGAGTCTTTTCTCTGGAATTCCTCTCTAAGGAAACACTCTTGAGTAGTTTCCCTACTTAGTAATGATGGTAAAATTTCTTTGCTCACTGAGTGAAGATTTCCAGTCGCTTATGAGCAGAATTTTCAAGTTAAAAACATGACAGGAGCTGAGAGATGTGTGATACTCCAGTGTTTGGAGCCCCCTAGACCACTGGAGAGGAACCCTGGACTGCTGACTAAGCAGCAGGGAAGTGGCTGGTGCCAGGGGCTGCCCTGATGTCAGGCTTGTGCCCTGAGGCTTAGAGGTTGGTGTCCGGACAGTAGACAGGAGGCGGGGCCCATCCCAGCGTGTCTTTCAAGCATAGGGTGCTATTCCAACATTCTAGAAAACAGTAGAAGTAAGGTTTCATTTCTACTTGAATGGGATGTGG
This sequence comes from Apodemus speciosus, assembly GCA_002335545.1. Taxonomy (NCBI): domain Eukaryota; kingdom Metazoa; phylum Chordata; class Mammalia; order Rodentia; family Muridae; genus Apodemus; species Apodemus speciosus. Next base: position 122,694 of record BDUI01002885.1, on the reverse strand, counting down.
CTGATGACCTTTGAACCTGATGTTTCAGTTTAGATGTACACCTGAGGGATCACAGTCAGGGTAGGGAAGGAGCTTTGGACGCGGTGATGGTGGCTGCTGTTTCTGTTTATTGTTCTGAGCTAAGACCAGTGAAGGTGCTGCCYTCCCGAGCAGGGGTGGGTGGGTGGGGGTTACTGAGGGGATTATCTGTGTTTGCAACATTCTCTTCACAAGTGATGGTTGTTGACAACAGCTCAAGGAGTAGGCATACTAGGCAGAGTCTTAACTGTCTTCTTCAGTAGTATGTGTAGATCCTAATTAACCCTTTGGGAACGTGGATTCATTTCAACAGACTTAATTTTAAGGAGGTTAAAGTAAAATGTGAATTTGTGTCAGTTAAGTTGTACTAAAACTTATCACAAATCAAATGACTGTCCTCAAAGGGTTAAATGTACAAGAAATCATTTTTGTCATTTTACTTTTTTTTCTGTTTACTTTTTCCCTCATTTTTTTCTTTAGTTTTTATACTTTCCTTCATATCATTTGTTCTGTCAGGTGTTCCCTGGCCATCGCCCTGCCCATCTCCTTCCTCTCGCCCACCTTCTCGCTACCAGTCAGGTCCCAACTCTCTTCCACCTCGGGCAGCCACCCCTACACGGCCGCCCTCCAGGCCCCCCTCGAGGCCCTCCAGACCCCCGTCTCACCCCTCTGCTCATGGTTCTCCAGCTCCTGTCTCTACTATGCCTAAACGCATGTCTTCAGAAGGTACAATACCACGATTTGTTCATGTTTCCGTTTGTCGTTGTTTAGCTCCTTTGTGAGGTTATGATTACAAAATAGTTTCCTCTTCATTATTTAATAACCTATAATTTTTGTGTTTTAACTTTAGTTTATTAAAACTATTTCTAGTAACCTTTCGTTCACTAGCGTAAAATCTGCTAAGTGCTGTGTATAACGCTCTGCACCGTCCTGCATGTGCAGATGGGGTCTGACCTGTCTGGCATTAGTGCTCCTGTGCAGCCCAGGAAGGCCATGGCCCCAGGACAGTAGCAGTGAAGAACTGGGCGCTTTGTGCTCCTGGAGGTGGGTGGAGGATAGGGACTGCCGCATTCAGCTCTCTGGCCGTGGTGCCAGTGAACCTTCCTGTTGGCCAAAGGCAGGAGTACTATTTTGGGGTCCTTTGTGATCCATGACATCCCTTGAAGTAGCCTTGTATGTCTGTCCTCAGGTAACAGTAGTTTTTAGAGTGCCTGAGGAATTGTTAATTTAATTGAATAATTACTTTAAATTAGTTTTACAATATCACTATAGTGAAAGTCTGCTTTAATCTGTGGGGAGACCTTTATTTAAAATTTATCAATTACAAAATAGGTATAGATTTGAGGCTTTTCTGTCTTTTTTGGCGCTTGTCAAATTGTTTGTATTTGATGCTGAATTTACCATTGTTGCATGTCATATACTTTGATTGGTGGCACATGTCTGTAATCCCAGTGCCTGGGTCACAGGCAGGAGGAATGCTGAAAGTTGAGTTCAGTTTGGCTCATGTGATGAGTTCTAAGCCTGCCAGGACTATATGGTGAGTCCCTGTCCCAGCTACCCCCACACCCTGCCTGAAAAAGGTAGCATTTTGATTTAATGAAGTTTGTAAATTCTAAATAACAATGTCCTTTGTTCAGAGTATTTATGTTTATATTCTAATCACCTTGTCTTGGTAAAGTCATAATGAATATAACTGATCAAGACCAATAAAGTTTTCTAAGGAAGCTGGGAATAAACTATTGGCTACTGTTAAAGTTTTGCCCACGCAGAAGGGAACTTCACCCGCAGCAGAGTGCAATGTTTCAAAGGCAAATTTCACTGACCTTTAATGCATGCCTCTCGCAGTGGCTCCTAGCTGCAGCTTGGAGTGTTGCAGAGCATTGGGGTAAAGATGCTTATTCCCCCAGTGTCTCAGATAGCACAGAGCCTTAAGTACTGCATTGCCGTCAGAGGAAAGGGCTGCTTGGGACCACCCGGAAAGCGTGCTCTGCAGTTGGAGGGTATGGCTCCCTCCAGGCGACAGCCCAGCCGTAGGGTGGTGAGGTGGCTCTGTGGGTGAAAGCCCTGCCATGCAAGCCTGATGACCTGGGCCTAGTCTCTGGAACTCAGGTAAAGGTGAAAAAAGAGACCTGACTCCACACAGTTGACTTCTCACCTGCACACACTTGCCATGGCATATACAAACCCGCCCCATACCACGCATTTAGAATAGTAATTAAAGCATTTTAAAAATTAAAAAAAGAAAGGAAAATCCTAACGTGAATTAGCATTTTCTCAGAGCACATGTCTGACTATGTTCCCACTGAGGACACAGCAGAGAGCACATGTTAGGAACGTCATCATGGCCCCCGAGAGGGGGAGTGTTTTTAATCTGGCTTGTGGAACTACAGGCTGTATTCACAGCCGTCCCTGATGGATGGCAGAGTCAGTGACAGCGAGTGTCACAGCTCACACAGTGCAGCTTTCTGCAAAGTGTCCTTGTTCTGCTCTTACGAGGCACCACTCACATGTGAAGGCTGCCAGGAGCCATGATTTGTAAAACTAATGATGGTGGCAAAAGATAGAGAGGAGAGCTGAGGTTTCTGCTTAAAATCCTTTCCCCCCGGAGCCCTGAAGGCTGTAGCTCCGAGATGGAATGCTAGCCTAACAAGTATGGGGTCCCGAGTTTGACTCCTATCACTGTAAACAAACAAACAAACAAACAAACAAACCATTTTTTGTCTCTCTCACTTTGGAAGTAATAAAATCTGTTAGAAAGGTAAACTGATAATATCCCATCATGAAGCTGTGATTCCTACTAAAACTTCATTCTAACTTATTTTTAAATGCAAAATGTAGTTAAACACTGCTATGCCCTGTTGCTTGATTTCTCACTACCAAGTTTATTTCTTCCTTGCTTTAAAAATAAAAGGAAATAAGGCTGGAAAGAAGGGTCAGCTGTTAGAGAGCTTTCTGCTTTTCCAGAGGAACTCGTGCATGCCCGCAAACAGACACATACACACAATATAATTAAAAGTAAAAATAAATTGTAAAAGGGAGAAATAMAAGGTACTTACATAATTGACATCCCACAAAATAATTCTTAGTACTGCCAGATACTGCCAGTACAGTGTGGTTCATATTTTAACCAATGAAAATCTGTTAAGGAAGTAAGAGTATATGTCTCTGTCTAGCAAAAAGAAGAGCAGTAGGGCAGGCACTGCCGGACTGATGTGACATTCCTCCTGTCTTCCTCAGGGCCTCCAAGGATGTCTCCAAAGGCACAGCGGCACCCTCGGAATCACAGAGTCTCTGCTGGGAGAGGCTCCATGTCTAGTGGCCTAGAATTTGTATCCCACAATCCCCCAAGTGAAGCGGCTGCTCCTCCAGTGGCAAGGACCAGTCCTGCAGGGGGAACGTGGTCCTCAGTGGTCAGTGGGGGTAGGTATGACACTGTGACAGAGCTGGCTGTACATGTGTAATAGGGCCGAGCTGAAGATACAAATTAAATGTGGTGGCATAAGCAGGTGTTGTCAGTTATCACAGGTACTCGAGACACTAGTTGGAGGAACTGTCCCGTCATTCTGGAGCTCTGTCCCAGTTTACATTTTGTAAACCTGCTTAGGTTTCTTAGTGCAGCACGTTTCCATGGCATCAGTGTGTGGAGGAAACAGATACTGGCCTGGTGCTCCTCAAGGAGTAGTCGACACCAGAAGTTCAGCTTTTCTCATGAGTGCCTGAGGAGCACCTGACCGGCAGSAGCCGCAGTCACGGTCCTGCTTGGAGCAGCATTAGAATTAGGCTAGATTGCTGGCTGCTGAGTCGGTCCTGTCGGTCTTTAGTGCTTCCGCCCAGGAGTGCAGGGCTAGTGCTGTTTGTTAAAAAACAAACAGACAAAAAAACTTTTTTCTGTTAACTGTCTGTTTTTATTTACTATACTGTCATATAGTGTGCTTTATTACCCTTGTATGTGCAGTTGTAATTGCCCTGTAAATTCCTTTGTGCTAGTTTTCTTGGCCTTTTTAACTGAAGATTAACAAGAAAAGACTCTTGAGGTGTTTTAACCTTATTACAAATAAGCAACTTTATTATAAATATAAGAATAGAGACAGTTAAGGGATACAGTGAGAATTGTGTTGCAGGGTTGGTGTTTCCATGAAAAGGTCGTGAAGAGATTCCTTCTGTAATGTTTGTGACTTTAAAAAGAAAAGTCACTAAAGTGATGCAGATTGGACCGTCTTCATTAACCTCTTTAGTCTGCAAATAGGTTTTTAATGGGCTAGGAAGCATTAAGCAGTTATGTGGAAGGCGTTCATTTTGTGCTACATACCTCTTGAGGCTAAGTGCGGCCTGATTTCCTTCAGTACTGGCAGTGGATCTATGCAAGGGAAGCACACGGGCCTGGCAGTAAGCCGCCGCCGCCAGTTGTTTTTCATGTGCTGATGGAAGGAGAGGTGAGAAGCCTGGCAGAGCTCTCTCACCATAAACAAATGTTACACTTTGGATGCTGGTGGGTTTCTTTTTGGTTTTTTGTTTGTTTGTTTGTTTGTTTTTTAATTTAAGTATGATTTGGCTTACTGCTGAACTCCAGTGTTGACCTTTACCCAAAATACTTGAAAGTTAACTCATTTAATTAGGAAGGAAACCACGGTGGTACTTAGATATTGGTGATTTCTGCCAGAAGATATTTCTGAGAATTTAATGAGTATCTTTTTGCTTCTAGTTCCAAGGTTATCTCCCAAAACTCATAGACCCAGGTCTCCCAGGCAGAGCAGCATTGGGAACTCTCCCAGCACGCCTGTGCTTGCTTCTCCCCAAGCTGGCATCATCCCTGCTGAAGCCGTTTCCATGCCTGTTCCCGCCGCATCTCCAACTCCTGCCAGCCCTGCGTCCAACAGAGCACTGACCCCATCTAGTGAGGGTATGCAACCAACATCTTTCCTGTTGTAACCCATGTATGGCCAAGAGCTGTGTTCTGAATACAGTGATGCAAAATTCTGTCTCTGGTAGAACTAGTCCATGTATATTAACTACTGTCTGGCATCAGAGGCTCTGACCTGTCCTAGTGTGACACGCCTGTTGTATGAACGTGCTTACTGGATTTTGATGTGATAACTAACAGGGATAATCTCTGTTTAATGAAACCAATTCTTCCCTAAGCCAGAAAGTTAGAAATGGTTGATGTTTACTCACACTATTGTCCTATCTTTTGTCTAATACTAGTTTTTCCCCTTTTTTAAAACTTGTTTTCTAGCAAAAGATTCCAGGCTTCAAGATCAGAGGCAGAACTCTCCTGCAGGGAATAAAGAAAATATTAAAGCAAGTGAAACATCACCTAGCTTTTCAAAAGCTGAAAACAAAGGTTAGAATTTGTTTTTAGACACAATTATAGAAATACAAAGTGTTTAGCTAGACGGATACTTGAATTGCTAGTCTGTAGGTGATAGATCTGTTYCCATTTCTTATCTCTTCCTCTCACCCCCAGTGCTGAGATTAAGGATGCTATAGGTATGCACCAACACACCTAGCCTCTGTTCACACCTAGCCTCTGTTCACACCTAGCCTCCAGCATTTCATACTTAACAATTTTAAGTTTCAAGTTAGAAGTCTATTGGAATCTAACAGGTTTTGGTTTTACAGGTATGTCGCCAGTTGTTTCTGACCACAGAAAACAGATTGATGATTTAAAGAAGTTTAAGAATGATTTTAGGGTAAGTTCTCTATTGACTGGTTAGAATTAAAAAGAAATGCCAAACATAGTGATTTTTATGACCAGTTCATAAAAGTATGCTATTAAAATTCTCTCTCTCTTTCTCTCTCCACCCACTCATTCACTCACTCTCTCTCTCTCTCTGGTTTTTAAGTCATTTGTGCAGCAAATTTTCTCAGTTGTTTTTCATGCATATGAGTGTTTGCACTGTGTATGCTGGCTGTGGGTCTGTGCGGTGGCCTTTGAGACAAGAAGAGGGATTTCTGGGAACTGAACTCAGGTCCTCTGGAAGAGCAGCCAGTGCTCTTAACTGCTAATGACTCTCTCCAGCCAACAGGGTTTAAGAGTGTGTGTGTGTGTGTGATCTTGCCTGTCTGTCTGTCTGTGAGTAGGTACGTACATAGTAGTTCAAGTGCCCTCTGAGGCCAAAAGAAGTTGTCGTCCTTTGAGATGAGGTTAAGGCCATGGTGAGCTACCGATGTGAGTGTTAAACATTGAGTTTAGATTCTCGAAAGAGCAGTAATAATGACTGAACCCTTGACAATTACTCTGAAAGATGTCTTTGTCTGTTCTAAGAACAGTATCTTAAGATCAGGAGGTTTTTGTTTTTTGTTGTGTGTGTATGTGTGTATAACAAGACTGTAGGTAACAAAAGATAGGATCTTAATTTGGAAACTGACACACTAGAGTTCAGTAGATGTAGAGCTCATTGCTCTGTAGGTTTAAGGTTAAGGACTGACCATGTCAGTGCTTACAGTGTGTGCAGTAGACGTAATGTGTCCTAAGTTAGCTCATCTTCCAGTTTGTGAGTAAGTTCATTCACTTGTTCATTCATGCTTTTTGGTGCTGAGGATTGAACCCAGGCTGAATTCCTTGGTGGGAGTGTTCCTGTAATCTCACTTCACATCTGCAGACAGGCTTCCAGAGCCCTCCGTGCTTAATTTGTCATTATTCCACACAAAATTTTACAAATAGCTTTAGCTTAGATACCACGATAATTTAATTTATTTTAATTTTTTAAAATGGTTTCTTTTTTTATTTCATGTGCATTGATGTTTTCTCTGCATATATGTATGTGTGAGGATGTTGAATCCCCACAACTGTTGTTATAAGCATATGTGAGCAGCCATGTGGATGCTGGGAATCGATCCTGGGTCCTCAGGAAGAGTCGCCAGTGCTGTTTAACCACTGAACTTACCCCCACCCCCACCCCAACCCCCCAATTACATTTTAGAAGTTACTTTTTATCCTTTGAATTCTATACTGTTTGTTTTTAAAGACTTATTTATTTATTKTTAATGTATTTGAGCACACTGTAGCTGTCTTCAGACACACCAGAAGAGGGCATCGGATCCCATTACAGATGGTTGCGAGCCACCATGTGGTTGCTGGGAATTGAAATCAGGACCTCTGGAAGAGCAGTCAGTGTTCTTAACCACTAAGCCATCCATTCAGCCCCCTATACTGTTGGTTTTTATTTTTATTATTTTTAATTATATACATATGATCTGTGTGTTAGAATAAGCTCATGAATGGAGGTACCCACAGGGGCCAGTGATATGATATATTTTTCTAGAGCCAATTAGAGCTGCCTGGTCCGGGTAACGGGAGGCATACTCTAATCCTCTGGGAGAGTATGGTACATGCTCTTACCCACTGAGCCACCCATACTCCCTACCAAGTTACATTTAAATACCAGTACAATGAGTCTTGAAATTTAGCTATCTAGAAGGAAAAGTCATGCCTTTTATATACCTATATATATACATGCTTTTATATGTCTATATGCCTATATTAAATCTTAAAACTCACAAATGAGAGAAAATATGCAATAATCGTCTTTTCTAAATTAATTTGCTTAATTTGATACTCTTGTTATATTTATTTTCCTGTAAATGATATAATTTTTTTTCCGCATGAATAAAGTACCACCTGGCCATGTGAGGGGCAGCCATTCCCCGAAGGTGCTGCAGCTCATRTTCTTGGCTGTGGTCCACGCRCATTTCCTATGCAGAGCAGAGCTCTCGTGGCCAGTGATGTTGATTACCATCCTTTGTGTTTGTCTGTTTTGTTTTTGTTTAGATTGCTGTTTTTGCATATCCTGAACTGTAAAACTTTAAGGTGGGCACTGGTGAGCTAGCTCTGTGGGTCTGGGATCCAAGTTGAGTTCCCCGGACTCAAATGGTGGGTGGAGGAACTGACTTCCGGAAGGTGCCTTCTGACTTCCTGTAACCCCCGTACCCTACATGAAATCATTAATCTTTTCTCTTTTCTTTCTTTTATTTTAAAATGGTTTTTTGAGCAAGGTTCCTCTGTAGCCCTGGCTATCCTCAAACTTGCAGATACTCCTGCTTTTGCCTCTTGAGTGC
>BDUI01002885.1:92886-103804 GCA_002335545.1 Apodemus speciosus | reverse complement strand
TGTGGGAACTTGCATGAACTCTGATCAAGTGCCCTGACTGAGAAGCTGTCTCTCTAGACTCTGCTTGGTATTTACTGCCAAAAGAAAGACATTTAGGAATGTCAACCTGAAGTCTAAATTGAAAATTTTAACAGGATTGGTTTGGTTTGGTTTGGTTTGTTTGGAATTGTTTTCAGACATAGTTTCACTGTGTAACGCTGACTGGTCTGGAACTGGCTATGTAGAGCAGGTTAACCTCAAACTCCATATCAATCCTCTGTCTCTGTAATACCTAGAATTAAAGGCGTGTACCACCACACTGGCTGTTCTTTATCGCTGAGAGATTCTCCTGTAGCCAGGCTGGCCTCATCAAACTTGCTGTGTAGCTAAGGCCTCAGCGGCCTGAAGAGAGAAGATGTTGACTGACCTAGAACTGACTCCTAGGTGGCTGTGAGCTGCTGTGTGGTGCTGTGGACAGTACCCTGTTCCTATGCAAAAGGACTCCACTCCAAGTGTGCCCTGCCCTGCTCACAGCTTTAATCACTGCTTTTGCCTTGCAGCTTTTGTTCTTTGCGTCTTTCGTAATTCACTTGAGTGTGTTCTTTCCAGCATATCAACCCTGCTGATTGTATCCTTGAGTAGTGTTAGTTTAAAGGAGTCGGACATGCCTTCCAACCCTGGAAAGTAGTAGTATTACATAATAGTAATTTCCAGGACAAAGTTGGATAATTTTTTTATTTTTTTTTATTTATTTTTGGGGGGGGGTAGGTTTGTTGGTTGGTTTTTCTGGTATTGATGGTTTTTTTGAGGATTGAACTAAGGGCCTCATGTATGGTGATGGAGGGGGAGAGGAAGAGAGAGGAGAGAGAGAAAAAAGAGGGGAGAAGAGAGCCTTTAAGTTGCCCAGGGTAGCCTTACACTCTGCCTGTGTTCCAGGAAGCCTGTAGCTCGTGCCACAGTCACCGACTGTAGTATTCTCTCAGTCTGTGCTGTGTTGTGAATGGTGTCTGTTCACTCAGCACGGACATGTTGTGTCAGCTCTGATTATGATAAGCAGTAACTAATTATTGGCATGTATCTATAATTCCAACACTTGGGAAACTGAGGCGGAAGGATCAGGAGTTCAAGTCAGAAGCACAAGGTCATCGGGACCTACATGACACCCTCTGTCCACCTCCTCCCYTCCCCACCCCACCCCACCCCCTATTTTTACACACCACATGCCTTCTGTAGCTGCTTCCTGCCTGTGTTGCTGCCATAGATGGCCATGCTACAGCCCCAAACTCAGTCCTTCACTGTGCCCTGTGACATGGTGACACCTCTTTTATCCGTCTTTGCTTTCCAGCAAAGCTTTGCTTCATTGGGATCRCGGTTGTCCTGAGGTAGAGTTTGCATGAGCTAAAAGGGAAGTACAGACATGCTCATCAGTGCCTTTTAAAGGCTGTCTCTAAAAATAAAAAGAGTGCGTTGTATGTTTGGACATTTCAACTTACGGGATTTCATACTTGATTCTCTAGCTGGTATTTTACAGTTAACCTAGAGGAGATTCCCTTTGTAGAGGTAAAAATAAGAATAAACTTGTTCTGTGCATAAATGGAGGACCTCATGCATTTCCACAGGTTCCGTGTCTTAAACTGCTGTTACAACACTATCTATCAACTGTTTGTATCTTCTAAGGCAAAACTTAGAAAGTCCTGGGAAAGTAGCCATCCCTGCCTCTGTGACTGCTGTATCCTCACACTGCTGTGCTGCTACTGAACAAGTGGGGGTGCTAGGCAAAGATACTTCTAGTATTTTCCAAATACACAAAGTCAAGTTCTGGCTTCTGAAATCCTACAAGCCATGTAAAAGACACCTTTTCTTGTACGGCAGTGAATCTCTGCGTAAAACCACGTTAGGTTCCCATCGTCATAAATCACACCTGCCTTTCATGCATCCTATGAGAATATGCCTGTCAGGGAACTAACACAAAGGAGATCACACACAGACACACAAGCAGAGGCACTGAGCCCACTCCGGCCTCCAGTTCTCTCTGTGGCTGTGTGGATTTGAACTCCTGATCTTGCTTCCTGTACTCAGGTTCTGAGCTTCATGCCTGTACCACCCCGCAAGGGCTGAAGTCAGTTGCCTTATGTTTAGCCTCATTGCCATCTGTAACTGGCATTCTTTTCTACAGTGGGGAGAAGTCTCTTGCTGACTGGGAGTGCTCATTAGCYATCACTTGACCTAGTAGTAGCAACCCTTTAGTTGATTAGGATGATGAAAAAGATCTCCAAATATTGCCACATGGCCTCGGTTGGGCAAAATTGCTTCTAATAGAGAGCCAATGACATGTGAAGTGGCTAAAGTATGGTTCATGTAAAGTGTAATCTAAGATCAGTATCCATTCAGTTTTGGAGAAACCCACTACAGCCAAGTAAATATAATGTCTTTTGTGAGGCAGGTATCTGGGGCTAGTTTGTTTCTCGTTTGCTTCGTTTGCGGGTATTTATTTTGCAGAGGATCCCAAACCAGCCTCCAAAGCTGAGGGCCTTGAAGGTCTGCTGTCCTTGCCCTGTTCCCGTGGGCCCCAGTCTAGGTGTGCACTGTCTCTGCTGGCCCATGCGCAAAGATATGACAGAAGGAGTGAAGAGATTTTTACTGAGATTAACTAGGCAGTTTTTTATTTGATAGAAGTAATATTTAGGTTTATGGGGGGATTTCCCTACCCAATCAAATTTCCTTGCCTTTTTATAACAATAGCAGTTTCATTAAATGTTCAGCCAATCTTTTTAAATATTTAAAGTAATAAATACATAGACAATAGTAGTTGCTTTAGCTCTGTGGTCCGAGGAAACAAGCCATGTTACATGTTCTTTGTGCTGTACCCCTCGTGAGTCATGCAGCTCCTCCCGGAGTTAGCATGACATCAGGAGCAGACATGACAGCTACAATTGATGTGCGTTTGTGGGAGGAAACCCGTARGTGATGCGGAGGGCGTTTGTGAGCATTACACAGGCCTTCCTGCCTCTGTTTCCCTGTTTGCTGGGTGTGGGATTAAAGATGTGCTCAGCTCTTAGCTGACATCAGGAGAAGGAACCTTCATAGGAATATGGAAGCAAACATACATTGCACACAGCAAGCAATTTTTCCTTTCTTTTTGTGCAGTGTGGGGATGGTGGTGGTAATTAGAAACCTGCTGCTTGGTGTGCTCGGCACTGTATGGTACCGGATGAGACAGGAGAGTGGCTGGGGGAGCCGCTGTTCGGTGCAGTGGTCCTAAGCTTAGTGGCTCTGACAGAATTCAAGTGGTCTGGGGGTAAAGCAGGGGTAGAGTGATGGGTGTTGGATTTGTATCAGCTTTTCTGTCATCTGTTTTTCTTCAGAAAGGAACCTTTCATGACCTTAATTAAACACGTTATCATTTGGAGTATCAGACAGTCCCTAGGGTTTCTTCCCATCCTAATACCATATTTTATGCTATGAAAACCAGGTGAAAAAAGAAAAAAAAAAGAAAAAAAAAACCAAGTGAAGGGAAGGTCACTACACAGGCAAACTCTGAAGGATGGATCACGTTCCTGAAGCTGAGTAGAACGAGAGCTCAGAGCAGCTGGCGAAGGGTGGGAGCTGGGTAAGACAGCTTTGAAAGGCAGGATCAGAGTCGAGTCACACAGAGTCTACAGACCACACAGATGCATGAATTGTACTGAAAAGGTTTCATTTCCTTTTTAATACATTTCCTTCTTTCCTGCAGTACCAAATATGCCCCAACAGCGACAAGACCAGCATCATCAAAGCACCATGGTGCACCCTGCCTCTGCGGCAGGACCGCCCATCGTAGCCACCCCGCCCGCCTACTCCACTCAGTACGTTGCCTACAGCCCTCAGCAGTTTCCCAACCAGCCTCTGGTCCAGCATGTGCCGCATTATCAGTCTCAGGTAAGGCCAGGGAGCTCAACTCACTTCCCTCTGAAGAAAAGCATCTTGTTCCCATTGTTTGTGTTTGTGGGGGGTTTTGGCTTTGTTTTATGGTATTAGATAGTTAAGGAATGGGGGCCTTTTAAATGTGTTTCTTTTTTTATGTGTATGATTATTTTTGTGTGTTTTAAACCACATGCTGTGCCGAGTGCACTTGGAGCCTGTCAGAGAGGGCATATGCTGTTCTTGCAGACAGTCCCGGGGCTTATTGTCCCCATACCTATTTCAGAAGGTCCTTTGGTCTCCATGGACATCTGCATACATACAAAGAACAAATACTAGGCACATATACATAAAGAAAATAAATCTGAAATTAAAAAAAAATTGAAAAGGAAGCATCCGAGAAATAGAACTTTGAAATGTTTCCGGGAACCACAGAGCTAGGATTCAGAAGCCTGGGACAGAGCAGTGGCTCAGTAGGAGGCGTTTCCTGTGGTGACGGGGCCAGGCTTGGTTCCCAGTGCCTGCATGGCCGCTCACAGCTTCCTGTAACTCCTGTTCCAGGGGTCCGATGCCTCATTCAGGCCCCTCCAGCATGCATACACCCGAAACACAGGGAATCTTTTTATTTTATTTTATTTTATTTTATTTTATTTTATTTTATTTTATTTTATTTTATTTTATTTTTTGGTTTTTCGAGACAGGGTTTCTCTGTGCATCCCTGGCTGGGGAGTCTTTACAAAAAGAATCTTAACTAGACTTCACATCATTAATYTTGGCATAAYGAATGTTCTCTTGTCTAAACACAGCAYCCTCATGTGTACAGYCCTGTCATACAAGGCAGTGCCAGGATGATGGCACCRCCAGCACATGCTCAGCCGGGCTTAGTGTCTTCTTCAGCTGCTCAATTCGGGGCTCACGAGCAGACGCACGCAATGTATGGTAGGAAACATTTTATTGTCTTTTCTCTGTGTGACTATAGTTGTTCTAAAACTCTGTAAAGATACTCTATTTAGGAATAGCCTGAGGTAGGGATAGTGGTGTGACTGGATCCTGGCTACTAGTGGTAGTGGGGAGGCTATAAAATACAGGATCATKTGAGCTAAGGGGTGAGAGACRAGCCTGGGCAACATAGAGCCCCTACCTCAAAAAAACGGGTTAAAGTAGCCTGACTCTGTGGCAGTGAGTATTGAGAGTCTTAAAACAAAAGCAAACTTATGTCTGACTAATTGGCAATTTATCTCTACTTTGTACCTGCAATCCCTCTGTCTTGATATGTTTCTCCTTCTTTAGAAAATGATGAGCTGGGCATGGGGGTGTGCACCTTCAATCCCAGCTCGTGGGGGGTTCAGGGCAGAGGCAGGCAGATCTCTGTGAGTTCGAGGCCAGCCTGGTCTGCAAAGCAAGTCCAGGGCATTCAGGGCTATATAGTAAGACCCTGTTTCAGAGAGAGAAGAAACAAACTGACGAYGTGTAACCAGAGAGCATCTTTGAAGGGGAAGATGTACTTTCCTTCCTGCCTGCCCCAGGTCTTTCTGCTTATACTGCCTAAGCCTTGCAGGAAAGGGTGTATCACAGTGTCTTTCCTACTTCCCGCACCTTACCACGTGAGTCGCCCGATCACCTTACAGTATGCTTTTTACAATCACCTTAAATTACTCCCCACGTTAAATGACAGCACTACACAAACTTACCACACGTTTTTCCTAGTGACATTTGAATTCTTTGGAATGTTAGGTAAGGTTGGGAGACTCCTCAGTTGAGAAGTGTGCACCGTGAGACACGGGGAGAGTGGGAGCGGACGAAGCCGTGCACTCGCCGTGTTTCATCTTCTTAGCTGGATGCCTTAAGTGAGCAYGTGCGGGGCAGTAAGGTCTGCGATCTGGTAAACGTGATCATTCCTGATACTTTAACGTTATGCAGGCTAAGTAAGAGGAGCGTTGGCCACCGAGTGTCCTCCCTGTCTGTGACCACACGTGTACTGAGCAGGGACCTATGCCATGGGGACCCTCGCCTTTATAAAACCCTGAAGTCTGCGTGTCCCACGTTTGGTCATGCTCATCCCCATCGTCATGAGTGTGAACCGGGTATGTGAGAGAGCAAGGCGAGTGCTGTGCTTGCGAAGCTGTCGGTCCATGGCCTGGCGCAGGAGAGCACCTATAAATCTCAGCCCTGTGGGCACCGTGGAAAAGGAGGATTCAGTATTGAGACCAGTCTGGGCCTCGTAGCAAGACCCTGGCTCAGATAAAAGACCTCCTGTGATTGGATTTATAGAGTGACAGCCTGGTCTGGTTTATATTTTCATCATGATGTGTCTGTCCTGCAGCGTGTGATCAGTTGTACTCTCTGGGATTAGATCAGACCTTGTGTGGAAAGGCACTGGTGGTGTCTCTTGCTGGCTCCTGCACCAATGCATGCATTTCCAGCCTTCCAGCTCGTTAAAAGCTTGGTTGACATTCTTCTGTTTGGACACTGCTGCGTACTGCATGATTCAGAAGTAGAAGAGACACCTCTTTCCTTCTGTTTCTGGCATGCCCCCACTGGATTAAGAGAACACTTTGGAGCTGAAGTTTGTAGTGCTTTTAGGAACAGTCACTGTGTGGCTGCCAGTGCAGTGCTANAGCCTGGGCAACATAGAGCCCCTACCTCAAAAAAACGGGTTAAAGTAGCCTGACTCTGTGGCAGTGAGTATTGAGAGTCTTAAAACAAAAGCAAACTTATGTCTGACTAATTGGCAATTTATCTCTACTTTGTACCTGCAATCCCTCTGTCTTGATATGTTTCTCCTTCTTTAGAAAATGATGAGCTGGGCATGGGGGTGTGCACCTTCAATCCCAGCTCGTGGGGGGTTCAGGGCAGAGGCAGGCAGATCTCTGTGAGTTCGAGGCCAGCCTGGTCTGCAAAGCAAGTCCAGGGCATTCAGGGCTATATAGTAAGACCCTGTTTCAGAGAGAGAAGAAACAAACTGACGAYGTGTAACCAGAGAGCATCTTTGAAGGGGAAGATGTACTTTCCTTCCTGCCTGCCCCAGGTCTTTCTGCTTATACTGCCTAAGCCTTGCAGGAAAGGGTGTATCACAGTGTCTTTCCTACTTCCCGCACCTTACCACGTGAGTCGCCCGATCACCTTACAGTATGCTTTTTACAATCACCTTAAATTACTCCCCACGTTAAATGACAGCACTACACAAACTTACCACACGTTTTTCCTAGTGACATTTGAATTCTTTGGAATGTTAGGTAAGGTTGGGAGACTCCTCAGTTGAGAAGTGTGCACCGTGAGACACGGGGAGAGTGGGAGCGGACGAAGCCGTGCACTCGCCGTGTTTCATCTTCTTAGCTGGATGCCTTAAGTGAGCAYGTGCGGGGCAGTAAGGTCTGCGATCTGGTAAACGTGATCATTCCTGATACTTTAACGTTATGCAGGCTAAGTAAGAGGAGCGTTGGCCACCGAGTGTCCTCCCTGTCTGTGACCACACGTGTACTGAGCAGGGACCTATGCCATGGGGACCCTCGCCTTTATAAAACCCTGAAGTCTGCGTGTCCCACGTTTGGTCATGCTCATCCCCATCGTCATGAGTGTGAACCGGGTATGTGAGAGAGCAAGGCGAGTGCTGTGCTTGCGAAGCTGTCGGTCCATGGCCTGGCGCAGGAGAGCACCTATAAATCTCAGCCCTGTGGGCACCGTGGAAAAGGAGGATTCAGTATTGAGACCAGTCTGGGCCTCGTAGCAAGACCCTGGCTCAGATAAAAGACCTCCTGTGATTGGATTTATAGAGTGACAGCCTGGTCTGGTTTATATTTTCATCATGATGTGTCTGTCCTGCAGCGTGTGATCAGTTGTACTCTCTGGGATTAGATCAGACCTTGTGTGGAAAGGCACTGGTGGTGTCTCTTGCTGGCTCCTGCACCAATGCATGCATTTCCAGCCTTCCAGCTCGTTAAAAGCTTGGTTGACATTCTTCTGTTTGGACACTGCTGCGTACTGCATGATTCAGAAGTAGAAGAGACACCTCTTTCCTTCTGTTTCTGGCATGCCCCCACTGGATTAAGAGAACACTTTGGAGCTGAAGTTTGTAGTGCTTTTAGGAACAGTCACTGTGTGGCTGCCAGTGCAGTGCTAYGCAGAAGCCACCTCCCGGGCTGCTGATGTGGGTGTGCCTTTCTTTGTCAGGCAGGTCCTGTATAAAAAGCAAGGAAGCTAGGAAATGCATTGTTTGGGGATTTTCTCACAGTCACAAATTACTTTTTAATATGTTGACACAAGTTTGTCAGTACCTTGGCTGCTCCATGGATCAGTTACACAAAACATATACACTGTTTGAAGACTGCTGTATGGGAATGCTAATTTTGTGTTCATTTCCTTTGAAAAGTATGTCTTTTATATAACCCAAGAAATCAGACACTTGAAGATGTTGATTTACAGTGCAGTGATGCCTTGACCTCAGTTCTGCTGCTGATCTGCCTTTTTGTTGATCATTACTGGAGTGATCAAGACAGAGGCCCTCCTTGTGTTGAGGACTGCATGGTGTCACCTTGTACTCTCTGGGAGGAAGGACTGACTTCTATTAGCAGACTCACCTTGTTGCCTCTGCCCTCTGAAGTGGTCACTGTAACTTCTGTTCTCCTCATATCCAGTCTCCTGCTCATCTGCGTTGGTATTAGAGCAATGGTTTGATTTTTCAGAAACAATGATAGAGCTGTCTGACTGACAGGTCATTCAGAAAAGTCGAATGTGTTCTTACTATCCCAACTCCACTCCTCCAAAAAAAGACAGGGTCTCTCGATAGCCCTGGCTGTCCTCAAACTTGYTGTACAGGCCAGGCTGGCCTTGAATTCCGAGATCCACCTGCTTCTACCTCCCACGTGCTGGGATTAGAGGTGTGAACAGCCACACCAGCCAAATATTTTTAACATGTATAGTTTAATGCAGATAAGTTTAAGTACAATAAACATAAAGGAATAGAATTTCCCATAATCCTTCTGCCCGACATCTACTTGTTAATATTCATATATTATGAATATTAGACAGACACATTTTAGTATGAATAGTGTGATACTTAGATTTATATTTTTATGTCATGAACCTTGGGATTTACTACCCAAGGCCTATGGTGACATTTGTGTTGCTGTCGAATATTATGTATCATGAATTTGCTTAAATACTGTTTTATCTGGGTACTTTGCTTATGTCAAGGCTGTTTGATGGATGCCATGTTGGTCTTTTTATCAGTTAATGGTTCTCTATCAGATAATAATCTTATTCTTTTTATTTAAGCAAGTCAGCGTGTGGACTTGCTACCTCAGTACAGAAGGAAAGCCTTCCGGTTCAGTCCTGTTCGCTTGTAAATCTCTGCAGCAATGCTTACTTACAGTGCTGGCCACCCCTGTCAGAACGAATCGTGCCTGAGTACAAAAGATCACTGAATATGTCGGCCTTTCCAGAACAGCAGGAATGCACACCTCAAGAGGCTAATTTACCTTTCTATTTCCCAAATTCAGCATGTCCCAAATTACCATACAACAAGGAGACAAGCCCTTCTTTCTACTTTGCCAGTGAGTTGGGTTTTTTATACTAATTTTAATTACACAGTAAGCACTATTTAAGGTATACGTGTTAAAGTAGCTAACGTGTTGGAGAATATTTTCTTTTCTACCAGACAGAATCATTCAAAGTATGCATGTCTGGGCTGGGGATGTGGCTCAGTGGTGGAGTAGCTTGCTCTAGCATGTATCAGGCCCTGAATTCATTCTCTAGTACCAAAACAAAACCAGGTAAAGAACTGTGGCTCTGTTTGTATGGTTCAGACTTTTGATAGAAGAGCTATGTCTTAGCTTAAGAAAAGACTGAGTTCTTTCAGGAAGCAGTTTTGAATACAATGCAAGAGTGTAGCTATGTGGGAAACACCTTGTTTTCCTCATTCTGGGAAAATTTCTGAACAATGGATAGTATTTTATACCTCAAGCTTGTGTAAAGCTAGTTTGTCGTATCCTGGGACTACAGAGCCTTGTCCTTACTGRGATCCCTGTAGCGCAGGGCAGATGAAGTAGTCAGACAGCTCTTCTCTGTGTTTGCAGGATTAGAGGCGTAAAGTCCTGGGAGCAGGTAGGCTCATGGTGTCACGCTTCCGTCAGCACGGGGCCTCGGGAAGCACAGGACGCAGGCTAGGCCGCCTGCTTCCCTAAGTGAACTTGGGAGGTGGGTTCTAACAAAAACATTAAGATTTAATGTTCTTAAATTAGGGACTAAATTTTGGGCTATTTTGGAATGACTGTACTCATCAACAGGGTTTTAGAAACATTTTTACCTTAAATTTTCATTAATTGTGCCAAGCCTAAGTTAGTTGCTGCTTTTTGGTACCTGGGATAAGKAGACAAGTGGCGTCCTTTCAGAAGCTCTTGGAAAAGTAGACTTGTTGAGAATGTACATGAGGATTTTAAGGACACAGTTTGAGGTCTCCAATGCAGTTATCCTTACCATCTGCTGGGTCTGTTACAGTCACAGTCACTTTCCTGGCAAATGGCAAATGGTCTTGAATCATCACCCCTAAGCACTGAGCCTGAGCATAGCTTCCTCATGAAAGGAGTCGTCGGCCTCACTAAAGCCTGTGGCTGCTGTTGGGGACACTGTCACCGCAGTGTTCTGCCCTAGTCCACTGCTGTTTTGCCTTGCCTTAGTTTGATGTCTTTTATCTCTTCTGCCCCCTAAAATGTGCTCCTTGAGTTATATCCCCCTTTCAGAATTACTGAAGTTGGAGGAGCCTGTTCTGCTTATTTTCAGTGTTTCCAACTGCTGGTAATCACCAGTGACTTGTACATCCCAGGTCAAAACTATAGAACCTGTTTACACATCCAGCGTCTGGCCCTGTGGACTGAATTCGCTTTTGTTAACTTGACTTAGGGGACTGTTTCTGAGATCTAGTTAATGTTAATCTAGTTATTTGACATATTTAGAATTTTAAATACTTAAGTCAAGAAGCACTCTGCTCTCAGGAGACCACTGGAGCCTTGTAAGTATAATTTAGCTGCTGATTTCAGAGCTT
>BDUI01002884.1:41268-61673 GCA_002335545.1 Apodemus speciosus | reverse complement strand
ACCTTCCATTGCGTTTTTTCATTTAACCAAATTCTGTAGAATATTCCATATTACATAATTTAGAATTCCTGAGAAATTCAACATTAAATACATACAACTTCCTTCTTATCATAGACACACTAAATCAAAGAGAACAAGATGGGCTTCCTAACAAACTTAAGATTTCCTTCTAGTACAGCTCACAGCCACAGYCTCCATCTTTCCTTGAAGATGACAATATAGGTTAAGATCTGTCAAGCAAAGAAGTGACGGAGGACAGACTTCTAGTCAAACAAAGCCTCTGTTTGTTTATGGGCACTAGGCTCACAGAGTTGAATTGCCCCAGAGACCACTCACTTATGAAGTATCAATTTTAAGAATCTTCTTGTAACCCAAGGCAAATTTAACACATCAAATCATGAGAAACATTAGTTCTTCATTTGTTACCATTAAATCTTGGTAACAAAAGAGCCAGAAGCTCATAGCAAAGAAGAGGTAAGAAAAATATAGGAACTGAAAAACACACTATAAGCAAGTGCCTTTCTGACCTGGCTTTTGCAAAGCTGCTAAGAAGCTCTGTGGGCCATTTCTGTGACCTGTACCAACCTGATCTAGATACACAGGACCCGAGCACCTGACCTTCTATCTGCCTACTCTCACCTTCACTGGAGGTGTGGCTCCTGTTCCRGAGTGCCTGCGGATCTGGCAGCCGTTCTGACTGGGCCTCTGTGGCTTATTATTCAGTTGGGGCTTCTTCACAGTGCCTCCATGGTCATTTCTCACAGAATCCACCTTCTCAGCAGTTGTTTTGCTTAAAAGCTGATGAAGACATATGAGACAGATCTAAGTACCATCTAAAAAGGCCCCTCTTGCTATAGCTTTCAAACTTCTGGTAACAATCTTAAATAATGTAGTTTGTCTAAATGAGATTTACCACCGAGCTGTTGGCATCTGGTAGAAACTGTCCAAACTCAGACAACAGATCTTCCTGGTTTTTGAAGAGACGGGCCACCTGGGCATATACCTCCTGCTCAGTCAAAGCTGGAGTGTAGTTTCCTCCAGCTTCCTTGGCATTCCGCTGTTCTTTCTGAAGAAGGACAGAATGGGCAAATGATATTAGGAGGACTACCATTTTGAATCCTAAACCACAGTATTATTTTTTTCTGAAATGTTTGATATGGCTAAAATATGTTATCTATTTCAGCTACATTAAAGTTTTTAATTACTGTTTTGATTATAGTCTTTTGAGCAAGAAGAAGGTGCTGAATGACACATCTTAAACTGCAAACACGTGCCTGTTCCTTTAATTAAACTGATAAAACAGAAGACATTAGAAAATCTCTTCCATGTTCTCTTCTAAATGATCATGCTTTACAAATTACCCTCAGAAGCATCAATATGAAACAAGCATTCTCTTCATGGCTGGGGACCTTAAAACTCCTGACAAGATGCTAGAGGGTGGCTTCTAAACACACATTCTAGTTCTAACCAGTTACTATTCCCAGTAAGAATTACTGGGCACAATACTCTAGTTGTTCTCAGACCAGATWCTCTGAGGGTAACCATCTTGTAAGTAGAGCCTGATCAAACCATGAAAAAAACAAGTTTTCTGGGCTGGGTGTGATGGTAGCAAGCAGAGTCCCAGCTACTGGGGAGACTGAGGCAAAAGGATCCAGGGCCTAGGATTACAGGGCCTGCTTAAAAAGGGATGAATGAGTAACCAATCCTCTTACCTGGTATGTGTGCAAAATCTCCAAGAATGCTTTGTAGATGTCTGGTTGGCCCTGGAATCTGTTCTTGATCTTATTAACATAGTTGATGGCATGATTAAACTCCACAGGTTGATTGTTTTGCAAAGATGGAGCTGTTCCCAAGGAGATTGTCACTGGTGTGTGAGGCTGGACTGGTGGAGAACGTGGGGATGCATATGGTGGGAGTGGGGGAGTCTGCTGACTGGCTGGAGTATGTGCTTGTAGTTGGGAAGGCTAAAAAGAAGAAAGTATTTTCCTCAAGAACACAAGAGGTTTGACATTGGGGAAGAAACTTCAAACCAAAAAAGCAACACAAATTGAAAACCCAAAGTATCTGATCAAGCTACATCTTTTACTCATTTAGGGCCATGAAGTACTAATTAAGCCAAGCCATTTTGGTTCAGTTCAAATCATACTAGACAGGGTAGGAGACCTACACAGTTTTCATATTCTGACACTACTATTTCAGCCTCAAATTACKGGAACACAACATTACATTTTCATATGCAATTTTTAAGCTCACTACCTTAACAGGTGCAAATTAAAAAGAAAACCTCATCCTTCACAGACCTTTAATGTCAAGGATAACAATTCAACAGTTCCTATAATTCAGTTAAATGTTTCTACACCAGCTGTGTCCAATAAATAGAACCCTCTGAAATAAACGGATCCTCTTTTTTTGTGCCATGAGATACAAGAGCCACCAGCCACACACTGGTTCTTGAGAACATGAAATTTAGTTAGTGCAACTAAAACACTGAGCTAAACCTGTGAACTAAAACTTAATTCTTTGTGGCTAGCAACTATCCTAGCATATCTAAATCAAGGATATCTTCTATTTATTGTTATTATCAGCTGATCTGGCAAACAGAGTAACTTGATCGTGTTTTTTGGAGACAGTATTTAATAAAGCTCAGAATATCTACAAATTCCTTGTCCTTCTACTTCTAGCTCTAATGCTGAGATTTACAGACACGCCATCATAACAAGCTCTACAATCACATTTATGAAATGACAACCACTTATGTAGAGACTAATTTGACCAAGATAAAARCAATCATTTCTGAGCTAGGTATGATGGCAGCACCTAGATTCCCAGTTACCACAGCTCAGGATTTCCAGAAGAGCCTGGGCAACACAGAAAACCCAAGCCAAAAAACAAAGCAAAGCATATACATACCCTATTCCTGGTGTCAGAGGACTAGTACAAAGCCAGCCCTGAGACTAGAGATAAACAGAAGCTGAGGACAAGAAGAGAGTCCTAGAGTCTGCTGGCATGAGGATTTAAGTGAGTATCAAGATAATGAAGTATATATAAACATGAACATGTGAGATATCAACATCTTCTGAGGACATTGTTGTAACATGTGTATACAGGGGAAAGTWAGGAGATGCAGTCTCCCCACAACTCACCTTGCTGACTTTGGCAGGAGTGGGCTGAGGAGCTGGTTGAGCAGGAGTGGGAGCTGACTGGGCTGAAGGCTGGGAAGGATGCTGAGGTGGTGGCTGAGGCTGGGGTTGGATGCCATGGGTGGGAATCTGATGAACTTGGCCGGGTGTTGTCACATTCACCATGTCATTAGTCTGCACCTCAATTTTGTAGCCAGGAGGCAAGAAGGTGTTGAAGCCCATGATCAGGTCAGGGTGGCCTTTAAATAGCTGGGACACTCGGCTAATCACTCCTGGAGTATCAATGCTGAGAGAAGCAAACAGGAGGAAAGAAAAGCTATGAAAAGCACGCTTAGCAAAAGNGGAACACAACATTACATTTTCATATGCAATTTTTAAGCTCACTACCTTAACAGGTGCAAATTAAAAAGAAAACCTCATCCTTCACAGACCTTTAATGTCAAGGATAACAATTCAACAGTTCCTATAATTCAGTTAAATGTTTCTACACCAGCTGTGTCCAATAAATAGAACCCTCTGAAATAAACGGATCCTCTTTTTTTGTGCCATGAGATACAAGAGCCACCAGCCACACACTGGTTCTTGAGAACATGAAATTTAGTTAGTGCAACTAAAACACTGAGCTAAACCTGTGAACTAAAACTTAATTCTTTGTGGCTAGCAACTATCCTAGCATATCTAAATCAAGGATATCTTCTATTTATTGTTATTATCAGCTGATCTGGCAAACAGAGTAACTTGATCGTGTTTTTTGGAGACAGTATTTAATAAAGCTCAGAATATCTACAAATTCCTTGTCCTTCTACTTCTAGCTCTAATGCTGAGATTTACAGACACGCCATCATAACAAGCTCTACAATCACATTTATGAAATGACAACCACTTATGTAGAGACTAATTTGACCAAGATAAAARCAATCATTTCTGAGCTAGGTATGATGGCAGCACCTAGATTCCCAGTTACCACAGCTCAGGATTTCCAGAAGAGCCTGGGCAACACAGAAAACCCAAGCCAAAAAACAAAGCAAAGCATATACATACCCTATTCCTGGTGTCAGAGGACTAGTACAAAGCCAGCCCTGAGACTAGAGATAAACAGAAGCTGAGGACAAGAAGAGAGTCCTAGAGTCTGCTGGCATGAGGATTTAAGTGAGTATCAAGATAATGAAGTATATATAAACATGAACATGTGAGATATCAACATCTTCTGAGGACATTGTTGTAACATGTGTATACAGGGGAAAGTWAGGAGATGCAGTCTCCCCACAACTCACCTTGCTGACTTTGGCAGGAGTGGGCTGAGGAGCTGGTTGAGCAGGAGTGGGAGCTGACTGGGCTGAAGGCTGGGAAGGATGCTGAGGTGGTGGCTGAGGCTGGGGTTGGATGCCATGGGTGGGAATCTGATG
This sequence comes from Apodemus speciosus, assembly GCA_002335545.1. Lineage (NCBI taxonomy): Eukaryota > Metazoa > Chordata > Mammalia > Rodentia > Muridae > Apodemus > Apodemus speciosus. The sequence goes on along the minus strand of BDUI01002884.1, from coordinate 57,127 downwards.
AACTTGGCCGGGTGTTGTCACATTCACCATGTCATTAGTCTGCACCTCAATTTTGTAGCCAGGAGGCAAGAAGGTGTTGAAGCCCATGATCAGGTCAGGGTGGCCTTTAAATAGCTGGGACACTCGGCTAATCACTCCTGGAGTATCAATGCTGAGAGAAGCAAACAGGAGGAAAGAAAAGCTATGAAAAGCACGCTTAGCAAAAGYCTTAGAGGAAAATAAAACTTCTCACTAGGTCTTCTCTAATCAGGAAAACAGAAACACTCAAATTCCAAAGCTATTCATACACTTGGCCACAATTCTGAGGAACACATACATTCTCAGCAAAAAGTCTATGCAGCAGATATATAGACAGTACATCAAAAACGGTTCCCAAGCCAGACCCAACCTGGCTAAACAGTATAGATCGTAATGGGCTTGTGTCTAGACTGTTCAGATCTGTTAGCTCAAACAGTGAGCCATTCCAGAATATCGGGGTATCTTACATTAATCAAAAAAAAATAATCATGCCTCCTAAAAACTTAGCAGYGTTACTTCCCTAACTGAAATAAGCACCAAGAAGAATTTTAGTATAGATTTAAAAATAAAAAAAGCCTAGCGCACTAAAATTACCATGAACCAAACTACATTAATGTGCAGTTGTACATTCCTTTAAGGCTGGGTCTTGAGGCTCAGGCAACAGACCTGCCAAAAGTTCAAGGTCACCTGGAATTACATACCCTAAGACCGTCTCAAAAGTATTCCCCCAAAGAAATGATAGTCTATAAAAAGAACATGAATGTGTATATATATATTCCCTCTAAAAACCAACATACTAAGCACAAATTTAAATGAAGCCACGCATATCCTTTACCTCTGAGATTTAAATTCCTTCATGATGTCAAGGAAATCATTGTAGACCTGGGGCTGACTACCAAACTGCAGTTTCACCTGGTCAAGATAGGACAGGGCGTCCTCCACCTGGGCAGGGACACATTTCAGAGATATAAAAGTCAAAACTTTCAACAGAAGATCATCCATGTTCAAAAGACAATAAAGGGATTATCAAACACTAAAAATATGATTCAATTTTAAAACAAAGGTTAATTCATAAAATCTGCAGCCTTACCTCACACATTTCTGTAGGGAATAATCAATAACTAATGATTGTATTACCATAGTGTCCACTCACCCACCTCCTAAGTACTTGCTAAGAAACAGCAGAACCAATCCTGGCGTTACTTATTCAGTAACAAGTGGAAATCCTAACTCCACAGAAATTCGTGTCTAGTGGTAATCCTAAAATAATCACAGAGGCCATAACAGCACATGGTCTCCTCCAACGTGAGGGAACCCAAGAGTTGATTGGATAAGTACACATTAGCAAACGTGAAGAATGTCGGAGGACGCAGCAAGGGTACAGTCTCATGTAGTAATTTGCTTGCCAAACCAAAACCAGCTCAGTCTAGCCAATAAGTACTGGGAAAAAAACAGGATCCAGATCTTGAATAACAACTTTGATGTTTTATCGTCTTCATTTTCATGTATTCCAGTTAACATAACTACAGGATAGACTAAAAGAAGGTAAGGATGGGGCTGTAAAGATGTCACAATTGGAAAAATGCTCATTTCCCTGAGGACAAGCATGAAGAGCTGAGACTGGATCCCTAAAATATAAATATGGCCACATTAGCACATGCCTGTAACCTGGATACAGGCATCACAGGTAGTACTCAGAGTAAATCTGAGAGGATGTCTGGCAGGCCAGCTACTCTCAACTAAGGAAGAGAGGGATGGATGACAAGGGAGACAAGTTATGCTCTAAGGAGAACTGTAACTGATGTAAGGATGGCTGGATTATAGTGCAGGTCAAAAGAACAGAAAACAACAGATTCAAAAGCTTTTATCGAGAAGTGACAGGATTTGAGGACTAACTGACTGTTAGAGACAAGGGAAAGCAGCATTCAAAGTGACCTGCTGCTAACAGGAATGAGTCTGAATGGCCAGAAATAATACAGATATAATTTAGGAGGCTATAACACTAGGAGATAGCCAAGTATTATACTCTGAGATAATATTTTTAAATTGTATGAAAATTTAAGTTTGAGGATTAAAAATATCTGATTTTGGTATAAACTACAAGTTTTAATATACTATGAAATAAAATGTTTATGCTCAAATAAAGTACTGAGTGATGCTATAGTATGAATGTCCCCTAAAACTCATGTCTAATCTTTTTAAATGTGCTTCTGGTTTCCATTTTGTATAGCTGGGAACTGAATCCATGGGCTTCTGTGTGTTCTACTCTAAGTCCTAGTTCACACCCTCTTTTGGTGATGGTGGTGAGAAGTTACCATAAACACTACGCTAATCTACCTATACTCCTTAACACCAAACTGAAAATCAGGGATTTTAACCCCTGCTGTGCTAGCAATTGAAGACAGGAATTTGAATATACTATACCGACCTCTACCACAGAGCTATACCTACAGAGTCCATGACAAAAGTTAATTGTTCTCTTCTTTTTCTGATAGTAATCATGTGCATAGGGTCAAACTAACCCTAGGTCAGTCCTCAGATACCATCTTCTTCTTGAGACAAGATCACCTAGAACAGCCCAAGTAGGCCAGGCTTGCTGGCTAATTGAGCCTCAAGGATTGGCCTATGTGTCTCTGCCTCTCCAGGAATTATAAGCACACACACCACTGCACACAGTTTTTAAAAAGTGAATTCTGGGGATTCAACTCACTTCATCAGCTGAGTTTTCTTCTCAGCTCCTGTTCTGATAGTATTAAATGGGGCCTATACCCACGAATGAAGACAGTGCCATGGGAGAAGAGCTGGAGGAAACTGTGTGATGTTTTGAGACTTCTACCTTCTGCCATATGTGGACAATGTTTTGTTGTGGATATTTTTGTTGTTATGATTGTTTTTTTAAATATTTACTTATTTTACGTATATGAGCACACTGTAGTTGTCTTCAGACATACCAGAAGAGGGCATCGGACCCCATTTCAGATGGYTGTGAGCCACCATGTGGTTGCTGGGAATTGAACTCAGGACCTTTGGAAGAGCAGCCAGTGTTCTTAACCACTGAGTCATCTCTCCAGGCCCATGATTTTCTTTTTAAGACAAGGCTTTACTATATAACCCCGGCTGGCAGGGAGGGAACTAGCAATGTAGACCAGGTTGGCTTTTAAGTCACAGATATCAACAAGCTTCTGCCTTTAAGTGCTGGAATTAAAGTCATCACAACCACGCCTGCTTGTAAACACTCTCGACTTTAGTATGTGTGTGTTTCTCTCTGGTTGTTTGAATGAGACTGACTCCCACAGGCTCATATATGAATACTTGGTCCTCAGTTAACCAACTGTTTGTGAAGTATTAGGGGGTATGGCCTTGTTGGAGTAAGAGTGCCACTACTTACTCTGAGGTTTTAGAAGCCCAATGCAAGGCCCAGTCTGTCTCCTCCAACAGACCTATTAGCAGAACAGATGTGAGCTCTCAGCTATTGCTCCAGCTCCAGTCCTGCCTGCTGCCATGTTCTCACCATGATGATCATGCACTAATTCTGAAGCTAAAGGCAAGCCCCCAATTAAATGCCTTTTCTCTATAAGCTGCCTTCGTCACCATTATATTCCTCATAACAATAGAATATTAACTAAGACATACATGCGAATACAAATACTGACTCAAAAATAGCAGGCAAGGATTAGGGATATAGTTCATTGGTAAACAGGGGGAAAAAAGCAAAAAACCAAAAATGACAAGCAATGTGAGAATAGGTAGTTAAAATTATATGGAGAAAGCACGTAGGCACACGTGCGCACGCGCGCGCACACACACACACACACAAATATATTGATTTTTTTTTAAATTTAAAAAAAAAAAATCCGAGGGTCGGGGGTGGGGTGGTTGATACACAGCAGTGATCCCAGCATCTGAGAAGCATAAACACAGGGGAGACAACATGATTCTCACTTGCATAATTTTCAGGCCAACCTGAGTAAAGAGCCTTCTCAMCCCACAATTCCCCAAAGAAAACTCAGCAGATTATTAGATTTAGAAATCCTATCGATCAAGATCTTTTAACTAAAAAATTCCCAATTCTACACAAAACTTAACTCTATAATCCTAATCCAAGGTTTCCTTACTGGTTTGTGAAAGAAAACACAGTAACAAGCAAGCATATCCCATGGTTGTGTCCACGGCACCCTAGAGCAAGGCAGGCGAAGGAAACAGTGTCCTTTGGGAGTGCTGACTGGAAAAGGCTGTGACAACGAGCCCAGCATTGGGACTTACACCTGTAATCCCAACACTCAGCAAACAGGCAAGAGGGCCTCATGTTCAAGGCACTCCCGTCTACACAGTAAGACTCAACCTAAAAGCTCTCACCTCTATCCAGAAAGGGCTCTAAAAGGGCTTTTGTTAGTGTAAGGACCAGTCTATAAAGGTTTTAGAATATTAAGACATCATCTACAGCCGGGCGGCGGTGGCGCACGCCTTTAATCCCAGCACTTGGGAGGCAGAGGCAGGYGGATTTCTGAGTTTGAGGCCAGCCTGCTCTACAGAGTGAGTTCCAGGACAGCCAGGGCTACAGAGAAACCCTGTCTCGAAAATCCCCCCCCACCAAAAAAAAGCCATCATCTACAAAATGCAGTATAAATCCTATTAAACAAAGTCTTTCCCCAGACTCAGTAAATTGTTAAGCTCACAGTAGTGCCTCCTTCTGCAACACATCCATCAATCTATATGAGCAGAACGTGAAAACCACTGAGGAGAACACCAAGTATTCCAAAAGAGCACAAAGAACTTAAGCTCTCTGCACAGAGCACTCTTCAGTAAAGCAAATTTCAAAAACCTCCTCCCTCTTGTTCAACTCTAGTGTTCATTATGCTACTTAAGTAGTACTTAGTGTCCTTAGGCCAATATTAAATTCCTAAAAATGGACGTCAATCGAGGAGAAGTCAGCTAAGCAGTACAGACACTTAGGGACCCTTGGAGACGAGACTCAGTTCCAAGCTTTCCAGTGGATGCCGGAAACGTGGCTGAACCTTGAATTCTGCCCTACTACACCAGCTGTTTCTTCTACATACATATTTATGGTAAAATCTGACTTATAGACTAAGCATAGTAAAAATAAAGATAACTTACCTTCCATTTTACAAACCCGGGGTGGTAATTTTTGTCCCTTATCATGTTTTTACGATAAAGGAAGCACTGTGTGCGGCTTCTCTTCATCAGGATCACTGTTCTGGAACTGGGGCCTATCTATGGTCTGACTTTCTGACTAACAGGCAGGATATGCAGGGCGCATGCTGAGCAAAAGGATGATTGACACCCCACTGGGGATGGACAATGTGAGATTTCATTAAAACACTATTCGGGGTGACACAGTATTTAAATTTTACACATTACTTACTCTGGAAATTTTTTATTTCAAGTTTTCAACCAACTAACTGTGGGTAACTGAAATAGCAGAAGGCAAGTTTTCAAGGAAGAGGAAGACTGCTACATTAAGGAAAACAAAGTAGACATTTTGACACACATATGCACTTTGGGCTAAACTGTTCACTCTCAGAAAGCAAATCACTACACAGAATTAGACAAAATTAGGCTATTACAACCAAAGGAAGATAAAACACCTTACCACTTCAGTTTTAACTCACATTTTCTGTACTTGATTTCAGAAAGATTTACCTAAGGATCAATCAGAAAAGCTGAGAACTAAGCAACGGCTACAAAAATCACATTCTTTCAAAATAATTGAGTCAAAAAAAAAAAAAAAGGTTAGTTGGGAACACAAGCTCCAATCAGCCCTCCATAGATGTCACATGCATGTCAAAGCATGACACTGGATTCATCAGAACATAAGAAACACTGATACTTCGTTCACTAAGGGGTGCTTCAAAAGTAGAATGCTTTTCTAAGCATGGATTTAAAGATGCCCACAAATCCAGCTGTTCGGAGCAATAAGAAAAAACTCGGAGGTGTATTATGGCACTAACTTGCTATACCCAAATTGCTCTGTGCCAGTTGTGTGTACTCAATAAAATCTTATAATACTGAGAACTCTGAGTCTAAAAGAAAGGATGTCAAACTGATACTTCTTTTCTACAGCAACAACCCTTCAATTCTGATATACTTGAGTGCTATGCATTCATACAGCCAATACTTTATGAGTGTATGTTTCTCTGGATCAGGCACTGGTGACAAAAAGGGAAATACACATAAGTTTCAAAACAAAAACAAAGGAACATTTCTTATAATTCAAACCCTACTCTCTTGTATTAAGGCATTATTTCCTGCTGAAGATAAAATGAGCCAAGGAAAGAAATAGAATACTACCTTGAGCCTCTGGAACTGCTGCTGTCCCTGCACTGGTGCAACTGGTGGGGCTGGATGGGCATGGCTCTGGACCACCTGGCCTCCATGAGGCTGGACAGCTGTTGGGTGATGATGACTGCTATGAACTGCTGCTATGGCAGGCCCATGACTGCCAGAACTTTGTGGCACAGCTGAAACCTGGGGTGAACAAAATACAGACAAATTAAGGCTTGTGTATTCTTCCCCAAATACATCTAGAGAAATAACATAAAGCATGCATGTGTGTTTCTGCATGCACAAAGATATCAAGAAAAAGGGAATTATTGATGTTAGAGCCCACCTATATTTAATGTTTTATAGGTATTAAAAAATCATTCAATTTAAGCTGAGCATGGTGGCACATGTCTTTTATCTCAGCACTAAGGAGGCAGACAGAGGCCAGCAGATCTGAGTTTTGGGCCAGTCTGATCTATGAAGTAAGTTCCATGATTGCCAGGGCTATGTCTCAAAATGTGATAACATTAATAATAAATTTTCAGAGCACTTCTGTTCTCCTATTTCAAAACTGTCGATCAAAGCCAAGAGTGGGAAGATCATGGCTGCATTCTCAGCATTTACAGAGGTAGAGCAGGAGGCACTGGTCCGAGTTTGAGGACTATTCAGACTAGACAGTGAATTCTAGGTCGACTCCAGAGGAAGAGCCTGTTTCTAAAGCCAAAAACAAGTAAATAGAGGAAGGGGTGGAAGCTGTCTTAAAATCAGTATAGATGACTGCTTCGCCCCCAAGTATCCTTTACTTGGATCATTACATTGAGCAATGTAAAATTTACTTTCTCTAAGCAGTATAAATACTTCAACTTAGTAAACAATAAAAATTTTCACAAATCTATAAAAATTACCCTGAGCAGGAGAGACAAGAAATAAAACCGTAGATAAAATTATAGATATAAAACTTGAGAGTGCTCGCTTTGGCAGCACACATACAAATTTGGAACAATACAGAGAAGATTAGCATGGCTCCTGCGTAAGGATGACACTCAAATTCGTGAAGCATTTCATATTTAAAAAAAAAAAAACAAAACAAAAAACTTAAGAGAATGGACAAGAAAATATTAGGGGGCTGAAAATGTGGCTCAGCTGATAGGATACTTGTCTAATACTCAGGAAACCTTGGGCTCAATTTCCAGTACTCAAATTTGATGTGTTGGTGCTTGCCTATAATCCCAACAATTGGAAGATAGAGGCAGGAGACCAGACATTTAAGTCAACCTCAGCTACATAGCAAATTYGAAGACAATCTGGGCTGTAAAAAAACCTTATCTCAAAAATGAGAAAAAAAATTTAAATTCTTCAAAATCAAATACCTACATCTTTCAAATACATACATCTTTCATATAACGGCTATCAATCACTCTGCTTTTCTATTTGAAAATACCTGTTTTAGCTGGGTGTGATGGCACTTGCCTTTAATCCCAGCACTTGGGAGTCAGAGGCAGGTGGATTTCTGAGTTTGAGGCCAGTCTGGTCTACAGAGTTAGTTCCAGGACAGGCAGGACTACACAGAGAAACCCTGTTTCAGAGAAGAGAAGAGAAGAGAAGAGAAGAGAAGAGAAGAGAAGAGAAGAGAAGAGAAGAGAAGAGAAGACAAGACAAGACAAGACAAGACAAGACAAGACAAGACAAGACAAGCTATTCTACAGCTTTTCATAAAACTTAATTATATGGACTGAAGATTGGGTCCAATAGCCCAGTACTCAACCAAACAAACAAGGACTGTGGATTAGGTTCTTGGACCTTGGAGGTGAACAGCACAGCAGCATTAACGATTCTTTCTAAATGTCTGAAACGGCTGGTCTTACTCCAGGCACATAGTAGTTTCCATTAAGGAGATGTGCACGTATATCTAACAGAGGACATAACTGTAAACCTATCTGGAAAGTAATACTAATCTCAYAACAAAATACCTTGGTCTTCTAAATCCTTATTTAATAATCATTTGTTACTTACTGCTATAGCAGCCTCAAGTGCAAGCATTACATTTGCCTCACAGGAGACTGCTGAGGAACTGATATTCAAGTGCTTGCTGACACGAGGGCATCAGTTCAATCTCTATTACTGCAAAATAAAAATTAAAAAAACAAAACAAAAAAACCAAGCCAGGTGTAGTAGTACATGCCTTTAATCCTAACACTCAGGCGGCCTGGTCTACACCAAGATTTCCTGGCCAGCCAGGGGTACATAGTTAGAGACCCTCCCTCGAGACCAAAAATTTTAAAAAAGTAAAAGCTATTATAAACCACATTAAGTTAATAATAATAATGAGGAAGAGGAGGAGGAGTCGGCAGTGGTGGTGCACACCTTTAATTCCAGCACTCGGGAGGCAGAGGCAGGAGGATCTCTGAGTTTGAGGCCAGTGGTCTGCAGGCTGAGTTGAAGAACAGCTAGGGCTACACAGGGAAACCCTGTCTCGGAAACCCAAAACTAAAAATAAAACAATGAAAAAAGTTCTTCTACTTACATAAAATACAAAACTATCTGAACTAAACAGTTATGTTAATCTGAGACATAAATAGAAATGGTAGTAACAAAGAAGGGTTATAAAGTGTGGATTAGTGGTAGAATTCTTGCCTGACACAAACAAAACCCTGCAGTCAATATCGACTGACACGCAAGTGATATCACCTCTATCACACTATTAGGACGATGAAGCAGGACAGCAAAGTTCAAGGCTAATCTGGGCTATATAATGAAATACTATTTCACTGAAGAGAGAGAGAGAGAGAGAGAGAGAGAGAGAGAGAGAGAGAGAGAAGGCTGTGAGGAGTGAGGAAGAAAAAAGAGAGGGAAAATAGGGGTACCTATGAAGGAGAGGAAAAGACCCTCCCAGGTCATGACATGACTTTTGCTGTTACTGTTTTTAACTAATCTGGTGGTTAAGCTTGTCTGCATACATTTTAAAACATCCCATACACTCTTTATGACGGTTTTCTTAGGTAGCTCAATGCTTAATAAAAATCACCTTCAGTGAATGAAACCAACCCCTCATCATCCACTCCTGTTTGCTGCCGCCCCAGCTTACCTGGTAGTTGGGTGCCACTGAGTACTGAATGCCTGTAGCTGACTGCATGGTCTCAGACACTGCTTCATACACAGGAGGGGCCGGGGCAAGTACCCGGTGCTGGTGAGAAAAAGCCTCTGTGCTTCCAGGAATCCTTCGCTGCTGGGCTGCATACACTGGTGATTCCTGGTCATCCAAACGTCGCTTCATTCTGCACTCATGCTCAGGGATGCACTACAAACCTGCACAAACCACAAAGTGACAACACAAATAAAATCTCACTCCAGTATGATGCATGTAACTTAGGACCAGTTGCCCAAATTTAATGTAAGTCTGACTTTCATGACTAATCAACCTCATCTTAAGAGTTAATCTCTGAATGAATGATCCACGCCTTACAGTAAGCAAGTTAGAACTGAAAAACAGAAGACTAAGGAGCAGAGTTTTAATCAACTTGGCAACACTAAGTTAAAAAAAAAAAATCCTACAAAATTGCAGAGAACTTTAAACTCTTCTTTTCTAATTATGCTCCTGTGATGGTTTCTACGACAATGGCTCCCTGGGTCATATCTTTGAGTTGAGTTTRGGAAGAATTAGGTGTGACCTTGTTGGAGATGTATCACTGGGGATTTCAAAAGCCCACACCATTTCCAGTTACCTCCCCCAACCCCCTTCTCTCTCAGCCTCTTGGTTGTGTCTCAACATTTGAGCTATCAGCCCCTGTTGAGCACTGTCTGCCTGCTGCCGCACTCCTGGACATGATGCTCATGGACTATGCCCATGAACCATAACGCCCGCCCCCAGCTCAGAAGATGTCTTTCCTCTCTACCTTGTCCTGCTCATAGTGTTTCTTCACAGCATACAACAGTAAGTTAAGATAGCTCCTGAGACACTATTAGGGTTAATAATAGTTACATAACATACTCACATGCTGTAAAAGCACACTCTGAAAACTTAGTACGGGGTCAGAGGATGCTTGCTATGGTGATGAAAGTGGACCTAATTATTAGGTAGGTTGAAGTTCATAAATACCAACTGTCATAACAACTGAAGCTGCCATAGAAAGGGATGATTTATCAGGAGCATGAGACAAATAATAATATACATTTTATAAAGTTTCTTATTTTGTGTAATTTTTAGCACCTTGAACTAGACATGAGAATGAGAGAACAGATRACTTCCACGTTTCCTCCTGGCCCTTTCTCACATCCTTTACATAAGCTGAAGTCTCTTCAGCTTAACAATAGAAGACATTCTCTTGAAAGAATACACAAAGTCTAGAGCCACTTCATCCAGAAACCCACTTGAGGGTTTTTGTGAGCATTTCCAGCATCAGTATCATTAACGCAAACATAATACACTATAGTGAAGGATACTTGGAAACAAGATGGCTTAGTGAGGAAAGGTGCTTGCTGCTAAGACTGACAGCCTTAGTTCAATCCCTAGAATTAACATGAAAAAGAGGAGGCAGCTGTAACTGTCCTGACATTCACACACATGCCCTGGCACACATACATTACTTTTGCTTGTATACATAAGAAATATATAAATAGCAAAGGGGCTGGAGAGATGCTTCAGTGATTACAAGTGCTCACTGCTCAATCATGAAGACTAAAGTTCCAATCCCAACACCCACACTTCTTAGATCACAACTCCCTGAAACCTCTCCTACAAGAGATCTAGCCTCCACAGAAAGCACACTTATGTGCAAATACCTCCAACACACACAAACACATCATACACATATATTATCTCTATTTTGAAATGAGAAACCAGGTATTATAAATGAATGGCCTACAAAGTCCTTAAGAACTTTTGGCTGCTACTTCTCAGTTTTAGTTTTTATTGGTTTAAAACCTCGACGTTGTCAGTGGTAGCCCACACCTTTAATCCCAGAACTCAAGAAGCAGAAGTAGACAGATCTCTTAGTTCTGAGCCGAGGCCAGCCTGGTCTACAGAAGAGTTCCAGGACAGCCAGGGCCACACAGGGAAAGAAACCCTGTCTCAAAAACACAAACCTACCAAACAAATGAAACCCGTATGTTAATCTTCTAAGATTAATTTATGATAAACCAGTTTTTTATAAATGATAAATAAACCAAATATACATGAAGAACACAGCACAAGACTATGAAAAGACTGTAATATTCGTTAGGTACTGCATTCTAACCAAAAATCTTACTTGAAATTTTATAGCTTTGGTCCCATTTTATGTCATTTTTGTGATGCTCAAATGCTATTCCATCAGTCAGTTTATAGGAAAATGTTTAAAAGATAAAGGACCTGGAGAGATGGCTCAGTGGTTAAGAGCACTGACTGCTCTTCCAGAGATTCTGAGTTCAATTCCCAGCAACCCCATGGTGGCTCACAACCATTTATAATGGGATCTGATGCCCTCTTCTGGTGTGTCTGACGACAGTGAAAGTGTACTCATATACATAAAAATAAATAAATCTTAAAAATTGTAGTGAGTTTTTCACTGGTTAAGTATTAAAGTTCTTTAATTCATTGCCATGAGACCTTGTTCTTGTCATTTGTTTTGCTCTGTTTTCACATTTAAAATTTATGTGTATGGAAGATTTACCTGCCTGTATGTCTATGTATCACATGTGTGCCTGGTTTCCGAGTAGTACAGACAAGGGTCAAGACAGGCAGTAGTGACTCACTCCTTTAATCCCGGTATTCAGAGGCAGATTTGAGTTCAAGGCCAGCCTGCCTGGTCTACAAAGCAAGTTCCAAGACCAGCCTGCCTGGTCTACAAAGCAAGTTCCAGAAAAACCTTGACTCAAACAAACAAACAAACAAACAAAGTAAAATTATAATTTATGGGATGCAGTGCTGGATCAAACCCAGGGCCTTGTATGTGCTAAGAAAGTACCACTAAATTACATCCCCAGTCAGTAATTAATTTTATGACATCTAACTACTCTCATTTCTACAATTTTCTTCCCAGACCATTAATATAAAACTGAAAAAACAGTACCCAGAGCCTACGTTTTCCTTAATTATGCTCCTTTGCCAATTTCTTACCTCCCCAACTAGTCAGTTTCCTTTTGGTAATCCAGCCATGCCTTTCCTTCCAGACAGCTGACAATASTTTCCAAGCATCTCGTCCTCCATTCTCTAATATGCCTCAAATGTAAACCTCATCTACCATGAGCTTCCCAATAGTTTAAATTCAATCCATGGATCTGGAGAGATGTCTTGGCTTGGTGGCGAAGAGCACTGGCTGCTCTTCTAAAGAACTAGGGCTCGATTCTCAGCATGCACATGGTAGCTCACAATCAGTCTGTCACTCTGCTCCAAGGGCATCATGGCTCAAGGATGAGGGTCAGAAGAACTTTGGGACTAAGTTCTTGCCTTCCACCTGGCTGAGACAGGGTTTTGCTGTGTCAAAGCTTACTCTAGGATAGCTGGTTCACAAACTTCCAGGGGACTATCCTGTCTCAGCCTCCTGTCTCACAGGAGTTCTGAGACTACAAACGCACACTACTAGACCCTGCTATTCACTTGGATTCAAGATTGAACTCAGGTTGTCAGGTCTGTGTGAGAAAGAGCTTTATTTGCTGAGCCACCTCATTGGTTTAGAAGCTCTTAAAAGATAGTTTAAGTCGGTTGGTGAAGGCTCAGGCCTTTAATCCCAGAACTTGGAAGGCAGAGCTCTGTAAGTTTGTGGCTAGCCTGAGCTGTACAAAGAAACCCTGTCTCAAAAGAACAAAAACAAAATAAAAGTATAGTTTATTTTGTTGTCAGGTATTCTATGAAAATTTAGGATGTGCACACTCTTTAACTTACCCAATCCACTTCTAGGTCTCTGACCTGTACTCCTGCTAAGTCTAACTCCTGAAGCAGAGTACAAAAAGCTGAGTGCTCGGCTCTGGCTAACTGAGCTACATCCATGTTGTGGGAAACTGAACAACTATTACAAAAATCAGTGCTCTTCGTCAACCGAAAACATGCTCAGTGAAAATAGGCCATGCAATATGTACACTGTAACCTCATATATGATACACACATACCATTCACTCAGTACTTGTGCAATCTATATTAAGTACTTGTGTTAAGTATACTGTGATATTACTGAGAAATAAATCAAGTAATTAGACTTTAGGGGCTGGAGAGATGGCTTGGTAATTAAAAGTGCATACTGCTCTTGCAGAGGGACTCAAGTTCAGTTCCTATCAACCACTCAGGCAACTTACAAGCATCTGTAATTCCAATTGCAGGGAATCCAAATTCTTCAGGCCTCCTTGAGCACCTGTACTCATGTTAGAGTATGCACAAGGGCACACACGGACACAGACACACACACACACACACACAAAAACAAAAACAAAAAAAAAGTCTCACAAGAGCTGAAAGAGGGTTCAGCAGGTTAAGAGGACTTGCTATTTCAAGGAGGGCTCAGCACAAGAAAATTTCCAGATGCGACCCTCCCATTGGGAATACTGCAAGATACCCAAGGACATTCAGCAGCTTAGACAAAGTCCATGAGGTTCTAGTGTCTCTCCTGGAGTGCTGCCTTCCAAATGCAATGTTCCTCCCCCACTTCCTACAACATAAAATTGATTCTTAAGGCACTGACACTCAATGACGTGTGGTAAAATCATACATCTACTTGCCTTTTCTGACAAGAATGTGAAATTCTTATGGACAAAGACTGTTGTGCATCAGCCCAGATTCACTTAAGCAGGTGGTCAATTAAATGGATGTTGTCTCAATTCACTCTCAGAATTCAAGTCTGAATCTTTTTTTCTCTTTTTTTAAAGATGTATTTATTTTAGCAGGACAGTGGTACTGTCTTTAATCCCAGCACTCGGAAAGCAGAAGCAGGTAGACCTCTGAGTTCAAGGCCMGCCTGTTTTAGAGATCTCATTCCAGGATATCCCAGGCTACACAGAGAAATCCTGTCTCAAAAACAAACAAAACAAAAAAAGATGTATTTATTTTGGGTGCATGTCTACCTATGTACCACTTCTGTGCCTGGATGCCTCTAGACCAGCACAGGATTTTGGATCATCTGGAACTGGAATTACAGATGCTAAAAATTAATGCTAAAAACTGAACCTAGGACTTCTGGAAGAGTAGCCAGTGTTCTTAACCACTGAACCATCTCTCCAGCCATCTCCCTATCCTCCAATCTTTTTTCTCAAAGTCAAAAGCTTTGACACAGATAGCTCCTCAAAATAAACAAATACAATTACTACAATTCCACCTCTGGATACTGATCCAAGAACTAAAAACAAGGATTTGAACAAATTTATATACCACATTCCCAGAGAATTATTCATAACAAGAACAACGTAGGGCTGGAGATGTCTCAGTGGCTAAGCACACTCACTGATCTTTCAGAAGACGGAGGGTTCAGTTCCCAGCATGTACATGGAGGCTCCCAACAGTCTCTAACTCTAGTCCAAAGAACCTGATGTCCTCTTCTATCCTTTCAGGGCACAGAGTGTGCACAATATACAAATACATACATACAGGTGAAACATACATAGAAAATATGATTTGCCTATGAAAAGAGACAAATCCGTAAGGTAGGAAAAAAATGCCAACTGAAAGATAAATAATTGTGGTATATATGTACACAAGGGAGAGAGATTCTGACATATACTCCAGTATCAGTGAACTGGGAGGACAAAAGGTTAAAGACATCACAGCTCAGGCCAGCCTGGTCCACAGAGCAAGTTACAGGGCAGCCAGGACTATACCACATCAAGTGTTCATAACCACCTTAACCACAACTCCAAGGGATCAATCCAATGTCTCCGGTCTCCAAAGGCACCTGCATCCACATGTATAATCAAAATAGAAATTTATCTTAAAAAACAGACTTACTGTTTCATGTGTGTAAAGGTCAACAGTGAGAGATGAATGAGTTCTGAAGGAAGATGGTGAAGGCTGCACAAGGACGTGAGTGGACTTAATGCCACTGAACTCAACTAAAAGAGATGAAAAACTTTAAATCACAATGGTAAACTTTATTTTTTGTATATTTTATTCTAGTTTTTCCTATTTATACTGGGGGAGCCATGCACATGTGACAGAGGCCTACTTAGAGCAGTTTTCTCCTCTACCATGTAAGTCTTGGGGATCAAATTCAAGGCTCAGCAACATGTGTTTTTACCTGCAGAGCCAACTTTCCAGCCCAGTTTGTCTCTCCCCCCGCCCCCGCCCCTCTAGCTCCAGTCATATTTATTTCATATAAGTGGGTACACACTCACTCTCTTCAGATACAGGAGACTGCATCAGTTGCCCATTACAGATGGTTGTGAGCCACCATGTGGTTGCTGGGAATTGAATTCATAACCTCTGGAAAAGCACTTGGTGCTCTTAACCGCTGATCCATCTCTTCAGCCCCCCCAAAATTTTCTCTTTATAAGTTAGTATTTCTCTCATGTCGCCTAGGCTGGCCTCGAACTGTGTAGTTAAAAATGACCTTCAGCTGGGGTTGGGGATTTAGCTCAGTGGCAGAGTGCTTGCCTAGCAAGC
>BDUI01002883.1:115120-126488 GCA_002335545.1 Apodemus speciosus | reverse complement strand
GGCATCTCCCGAGCAATGCAGAGCCTGCCTGCCCTGCCCTGCCTCAGCCACAGGCCGTTGCAGAGCATTCTCATTCACTCCAGCAGGCCTGGAGGGAGGTGGACTCTGTGAGACCCAGGAACTCCTCCTGTGGGCATAGCCAGACAGTCTGAGTTTCCCCCCAGCAGCTGTGAGAAGGGCATTACCAGGGAACACCAGTCCCTTGAAGAACCCTGGCAGAAGGCACAGTCACCTTCTATTTCTAGGACCCCACAGCCCTGCTCCCGGCCCGCCAGCCCAGAGCCCGAGCTCCTGCCAGAACTTGACTCTAAGAAGACTCCCTCCCCTGTTCGGGCAACAGAGACAGAGAAGGAGCCCCAGCGACTGCTGGTCCCCGATATCCAAGAGATCCGGGTCAGGTATGCAAGGTCATTACCGGAGTCAGAAGCGTTCTGGCAATAGGCAACCAGCCCTGGCCTGTGTGCAGGGCAGAGCTTGGTCTCAGGGGACCCCTTGCCTATGCACGAGGCAGGCAGGCTCCTGTGGCCCTCGCTCACAGAGCTGGTAACAACTACAGAGTGGAGGGCAGGAAAGTGGGGCAGAGATGGAGACTTAGTGGACGCTGGACTCTGGGACTTTAGCTTTTTTTCCTCCCAAATTTCCCCACTCAAAATTAGGGACTTATCCCAGATATGAGATGGTGGTTCCATTCTTGGACATCCCAAAGCAAGATCTGCCAGCTACCCCTCCATATTGGGTCTTCCTTCCTGAAGACCTAGTGCAGGGGTAATAGAGTATGAGCCCCTGTGTTGGCTCCCCTACCCCAACTGACTGCCCAGGGTTCCTGAGCCAACAGATRTGTCTCTGCCTCACAGCCCAATCGTCTCCAAGAAGGGGTACTTGCACTTCCTGGAGCCACACACGGCTGGCTGGGCCAARCGCTTCGTGGTGGTGAGGCGTCCCTACGCCTACATGTACAACAGCGACAAGGACACGGTGGAGAGATTTGTGCTCAACCTCTCCACTGCGCAGGTGGAGTACAGCGAGGACCAGCAAGCCATGCTCAAGGTGCGGCCGGGGCCCGGCTCGGAGGCCCTGAGTCCTCCAGGGGAGGTGCCCCCGTTCCCTGTTAGGCTACAGCCCCTGACCTGTCCCTGTCTCAGGCTCAGCCAGGCTTCTAGTAACAGCTCTTGGCAATGGCAGGTCTTGCTGCTCGTCCATGCCATTGACGACAGCTAGGTCCCATCCTGAGGTTCGCAGACCCTCACAGCCCCTACGAGCTGTCTTGCCCAAGGCACTGGCTCATGGTCCTCTGCAAGCAAACAGTGCCTTAGAAGTGTGGGAACGGAGCCAGCTCCTTGCAGCTCGATGAAGGGAAGGTTCTCCAGGCCATGTGGAAGGAGGCTATGGTATCCATTGGGTTGTACTCCCTGTGTAGAGAGAGCTTATGATCCTAGTTGCTATGCACACCCATCACGGAGGGCACAGATGAAAAGGGCGCTTCATCCAGTCTCCCAGGCAGGGGTGTGGCCCCCAGAGGTCAGATTCGTTTCCAGGGGTCACAGAGCAGCACGGACATAGCACGGAAACAAGTTTCCTGACCTCGTGGGCTTCCAACATGGAGCTGCCGTCCTTGTGCGGGTCAGGAAGGTGGTTGTGTCTTACAGAGACGCCTGCCCCACCCAACCCCACCCCCGAGGGGTGGGGTGCTGGGCTGTGGCAGATTAGACCTCTCTCCCACCTACCCACTCTTGCAGCTTTCTTAAAGGGTTTTCTTCTTGGTGGTGGCAAGGGCCGTGATGCCACAGTGCCTTCTCACCAGCAGCTTCCCTCTACAGACACCCAACACGTTCGCTGTGTGCACGGAGCACCGGGGCATCCTGCTGCAGGCCAACAGCGACAAAGACATGCACGACTGGCTGTACGCCTTCAACCCGCTCCTGGCTGGGACCATCCGGTATGGGCTGGGCAGGGATATGGACAAAAAAAAAAAACCCCAAAAAACAAAAACAACAACAACAACAAAAAACACCACCATGTGTAGACCTAGCAGATGTCCACTCCTCCAGGGGGCTGCAGCTCACAAGGCTCCATGTTCTTGGGTCTGGGGTCTGGGGCATCCTTGGGCATGCTGGTTCCTGTTTGTGTGTCACTGATACGTCAGCTGAATGCAGGCTCTAATCGATAAACCCAGGCTCCTGCGAATGGATCCCACACCTTCCATGTCACAGACTTGCTGAAAGGCTGTGGGGAGTGGGGGGCGAAGGTGCTTCCCCCAAAAGCACTGACATTCTATATCAAGTCTTTATGAGCTCAAGGGACTCAAGGAAGATCCAGGGCTATGCTGTGTGGTCTGGAGGTCTGCTGAGCTGCCTCTGGCNCACTAAAGGACCCCTGAGCATGATAGGGATGCTGGCTACGAAGGAGAGCACACGGCTCGTCTGGGACGTCTGAGTCCTGCCAACCGTGTGTCTCTCGGGTCACCAGCCATAACCAGSCATGGCAGACCCTCTCATGCTTGACCAGAGGACCTTGCTGCCGTGCACGGTAGCCAGCACCTGCCCTGGCYRGAACCCTCACTCRCCTTGATTGTCCCGGCAGGTKGARAAGACCAGGCACTACCTGCTCCTCCGAGAGAAGCTGGAGACCACCCAGCGGCCTGGCCCTGAGGTGCTGTCCCCAGCCTCCAGTGAGGACTCTGAGTCCCGTAGCTCTTCAGGTGCCTCTTCCCCATTGTCGGCSGAGGGTCAGCCATCGCCTCTGGAGGCTCCCAACGAGAGGCAGAGGGAGCTGGCTGTCAAGGTAGGTTGGGCGGGTGGGTGATGTGACCATGGCTTTGTCGTCACGGGCCCTGGTCACTTCAGGGTGACGCAGGGACCCAGCCCCATCCATGGCCGGTTCCAGCCAGAGTTGCTAGAATCTGGGGGAGCAGGGAGAATAGTGATGGACCAGTTAGTCCCTTGCCTGCCCCTCACCTCACTTTACTCCCGACGCCTCAGCCTGAGGCCTTGTGTAGGCCCCTCCCCAGGTGTGTCTTGTAGTCTTTTGATTCCCTGAACTGCTGAGGGCTGGCTCACTGTCTCTGTTCGAAGCCAGCCCCTACTGTTGCTATGCAGACCACTAGGGAGGCCTCGCATCTTCAGATGATGCTAACTCACAGCCTTCCTAGCAGCACAGGGTAGGCGGTCCCCAGTCTGGGTGGAGGCTCTACCCCCTCAGCCTGCTGTTCTTCACCAACTCCCGTCTGAGCATGTCTGGGGCAGGGCGGACGGAGGCCCCATGCTGCCGGCGGTGCAGGCAGGGCTGACCATGCGTTCTCTGTCTACAGTGCTTAAGACTCCTCATGCACACATTCAACAGGGAGTACACCCACAGCCACGTCTGTATCAGCGCCAGCGAGAGCAAGGTAGGTGAGGACCCCGGGTGCCAATAGTCAAGGGTAAGGCCAGGTGAGATACCTCATAGATGAATAGCTGGTTTCCCTAGGGCTGGAATCTGAGGAGGCTGGGGTGTGAGTGAGGGCTTGACCCCCGCCCCCAGCCCAGACCACGTGGTGTTACCCAGGCCCTAAGCGTCTCCTGTTCCCTTCCCATCCCCTTAAAGCTATCTGTTTTCCTGGAACCCTCATCCTGCAGGCCCCTACCCAGTCCAGAAGCTCACACCCTACCCTGTATAGCATCTGAAGGGGGAATCTACCTGGGTCAGGGGAGCCTGAACCCTGGTAGGAATAGTCACAGCTATCTAGGAGTGTGTGAGAGAGGTCCCATCCTCCTCAAGGCCCAGAGACCCTCCTGAGAAAGACTTTCTGTCTCCTGTAGCTCTCTGAGATGTCTGTCACCCTGATGAGGGACCCATCCATGTCCCCTCTGGGTGCGGCTACGCTCACCCCCTCCTCCACTTGCCCCTCTCTGATCGAAGGACGCTACGGTGCCAGTGACGTGAGGTGAGTGAGCTCTGTCCTGCTGGGGAAGCTTCTAGCACCTTAAAACCCGTTTGGGGATAGTTTCTGGGACTCAGGAATGAGGAGAGTGGGTTCAGGGGGCTGTGCGCCCAACGTGGAACTTAGGGAAAGGTAGGGCATGGCAGAAGAATGTGTTGGCCTTCTTGGAGTCCCCCTGTAGAGCTAGCTCCTGCAGCTGCACCGTGGCCTCTCTTTCTCAGCTCGCACAAATAAAGATGTACTAGTGAACAACCCCAGAAAGATGAGAACAGAAGCACTGCCTTTTTTCGAAACAGGGCTCCTAAAATACTCAGTGAGCCATCACTAGTACTTTTAGAGAGGTGTGAGGGCTTTCATGCAGGGCAGAGGCTGAAGACTGTCCTGGATGAGGGAGYGGCATCTCCCGAGCAATGCAGAGCCTGCCTGCCCTGCCCTGCCTCAGCCACAGGCCGTTGCAGAGCATTCTCATTCACTCCAGCAGGCCTGGAGGGAGGTGGACTCTGTGAGACCCAGGAACTCCTCCTGTGGGCATAGCCAGACAGTCTGAGTTTCCCCCCAGCAGCTGTGAGAAGGGCATTACCAGGGAACACCAGTCCCTTGAAGAACCCTGGCAGAAGGCACAGTCACCTTCTATTTCTAGGACCCCACAGCCCTGCTCCCGGCCCGCCAGCCCAGAGCCCGAGCTCCTGCCAGAACTTGACTCTAAGAAGACTCCCTCCCCTGTTCGGGCAACAGAGACAGAGAAGGAGCCCCAGCGACTGCTGGTCCCCGATATCCAAGAGATCCGGGTCAGGTATGCAAGGTCATTACCGGAGTCAGAAGCGTTCTGGCAATAGGCAACCAGCCCTGGCCTGTGTGCAGGGCAGAGCTTGGTCTCAGGGGACCCCTTGCCTATGCACGAGGCAGGCAGGCTCCTGTGGCCCTCGCTCACAGAGCTGGTAACAACTACAGAGTGGAGGGCAGGAAAGTGGGGCAGAGATGGAGACTTAGTGGACGCTGGACTCTGGGACTTTAGCTTTTTTTCCTCCCAAATTTCCCCACTCAAAATTAGGGGACTTATCCCAGATATGAGATGGTGGTTCCATTCTTGGACATCCCAAAGCAAGATCTGCCAGCTACCCCTCCATATTGGGTCTTCCTTCCTGAAGACCTAGTGCAGGGGTAATAGAGTATGAGCCCCTGTGTTGGCTCCCCTACCCCAACTGACTGCCCAGGGTTCCTGAGCCAACAGATNTGATGCCACAGTGCCTTCTCACCAGCAGCTTCCCTCTACAGACACCCAACACGTTCGCTGTGTGCACGGAGCACCGGGGCATCCTGCTGCAGGCCAACAGCGACAAAGACATGCACGACTGGCTGTACGCCTTCAACCCGCTCCTGGCTGGGACCATCCGGTATGGGCTGGGCAGGGATATGGACAAAAAAAAAAAACCCCAAAAAACAAAAACAACAACAACAACAAAAAACACCACCATGTGTAGACCTAGCAGATGTCCACTCCTCCAGGGGGCTGCAGCTCACAAGGCTCCATGTTCTTGGGTCTGGGGTCTGGGGCATCCTTGGGCATGCTGGTTCCTGTTTGTGTGTCACTGATACGTCAGCTGAATGCAGGCTCTAATCGATAAACCCAGGCTCCTGCGAATGGATCCCACACCTTCCATGTCACAGACTTGCTGAAAGGCTGTGGGGAGTGGGGGGCGAAGGTGCTTCCCCCAAAAGCACTGACATTCTATATCAAGTCTTTATGAGCTCAAGGGACTCAAGGAAGATCCAGGGCTATGCTGTGTGGTCTGGAGGTCTGCTGAGCTGCCTCTGGCWGATGGAGAACCTGGGGGTCAACTCCTGGCTCTGACTATAGCTTCTCCCCTCCACCCCTCCTTGCAGGTCCAAGCTCTCCCGGAGGAGATCTGCACAGATGCGGGTCTGAGCATCTGGACTTCCAGTGGCCCGGACCACTCCCCTGTCCTTACCATCTGTTCTGTCATCTGCCACTCAGCCCTCCCCCCTCCCCAACCAGGGGACACCTGCACTGGGCCCAGCAACCCCACCTCTGGTGGGAGATCTATACCACATGACGAATTGTGCTCCCCCGGAGGTTGTGCGTGTTGTGGTTTCTTCCAAAATTGCTCTGGTGAGAAGTTCGGGATGCCAGGAAGGTCCGAGGGCCCGAGACCCAGGGTATTGCCGCTGTTCTAATATTTTTTTAAGCATAGACAGACTTATAATTAATATACATTAGTTAGTGGCATTGAAACAGTCCTCTGAGACATTAACTATAAGACTGTGTTCGGTTTATAAGTATTTATTTCTAATGCCTCCAGGAAGGGCTGTAAGGTTCATGTGGAGTTACCTTTCCCCCCTCCCAGCCCCCCTTCAGCCTGGCCCTGTTGGTTCCCATGTGTATCTTCAGCCTACTAGGGGCAGAGGGAGGGAGGGAGGGATGTGAATGTGCCATGGCTCCTCACAGCCTGGCACAGGGAAGCTCCGTCCTGGCCAGTTTTGTCTGAGATGCACCTTGCACGGTACGTGTGTGACAGGTTCTGCAAGTCCTGAGACTTAGGCAATTCAGAAGGCGTTGTGCGCTACTTCTGAGGGAACAGTTCCCCAAATGGAGCAATAAGGGTGGTGTGGGCAGCTTCATCTCAGAGTGAGGAGGATCAGGTGAGGTGTGTGTGGTCAGTCCTCGATAGGCAGACTGGCTCCAGCTGAGCTGTGTCCAGGCTGTTGGGTAGGCGGCTGTGTTTACATGTGGCTGTGGGTGGCAGAGGCCATGGGTGTTCAGAGTGGGATCTCTGACTGTAGCCTTGGGTGTCGATGAGAAGAGGAATGGATATGTAGCTATGGGAAGGTTCTGTGATGATTGATCCCTTACAGTCTGCCCAGGGGTGGCACTCCTGGAAATCTCAGCAAGAGAACACAATGAGTAATATGTGCCCGGCAAGCACATGAGGATGACCTCATGGTGGTCTTGGTAAAGGGATTCTTCTGCACCCTCTATACCTGGGGAATTTTCATACCACAGGTCCATTTGGAAAAACAGAAACCAAAACTCAAGCCCCCATCAGGAGCAGTTACTCAGCATCCAGATATTCCAGGGCTCTCCCTCCACCTTGGTCAGCCCCTCCCCCACATCAGCTGATGGGTCTAAGCTCCCCATCAGCTCAAGCTGTCTCTACACAGCACTTGACATGACCTGGCTGCTCTTGAGACCAATGTTCACAGCATCTCTACTTGTCTGGAAGGTCATAGAAGTTTCTGGCTTCAAGGTCCCTTAGCGTAGTTGTCAAGGGTCCTGCCCTTCATCCAGCCATCAAGATTAAGGGTAGCAGCAGGGCTTGTGCTGGAAGTAGTGTGCGCACCTGCCAGCCAGTGTGAGCAGAGCAGAAACTGAGAATTCACCCATCACTGGGGTCAGGAGGTGCCATATGGGTGGCCACCCTCATCCCCGGGACTTGAGGTAATAGTCATTAGCATCAAGTGTGAGGRAACCTTCTCCATGAAGTATAGAATAAGACTTATTTCCAAGAATCCAAATTGAGGTGCCCATCCCAGAGCAAGATTTAACCCTAACTAGAAATCAGGTGACCTGAACTAGCCAYAGTGGGCGGTGGAGGGTGAGATACAAAGTGGAGAGAGAGAGAGATACAAAGTGGAGAGAAGACATCTGTGTTAAGAAGGTCATTCTAGTGCTCACGACCAGGAGGGAAGGAGCGAGTTGCTTCAATTTCTTGGTTCCCAAGGGCCAAACAGCCACACAGTCCCCAACAGGCAGAGAGGCCGTGAGGTCTGCCATGCTCGCTCAGGTCAGCCAACCTGAAGCTGAGGCCTTGGGAGAGTCCGGCTCCACCCAGCAGGTGGGTATCTGAGGCCAGCCAACCTACAGAGCACCTGTGCCTGGGTCCGGTTGTAGAAAGGTTGGGAGCTCTAGTGCCCGCCCCACCTCCATTTAGGGGCCAGTGCTGTCCTGGCATTGTCTGGGATCCAAGATGGGCTCTCGGCTTCTGAGGGAGGTCCTGAGTCAGAACCTAGTAACCAGAATTGATGGACCATGAAATCCGTCCATGGCTCAGGAAACCTGATTTCTTCATGCCTTCCCCCTTGCCCAAAATTACCTGTATTGTGTCAGCTGAAGGTCATTTGTCCAACGGCTGTAACATGGGGACTAGGGATAACCTTATGTCATCAGGAAGAAGTAAGTCTTCCTAGCTGAGGCCTCTGTTTCCTGCTTGGTACAGAGAGCAAGATGGATCCAGAAAACCACCTCCACAGACATTTTGGGTTTGACACTTGATGTTGCCCAGGCTGTGACCTCAACTTAGTTTGGGATAATAATCATCTTTCTTGGAGAGGGGGCACTGTTTCTGCATCCTGGGGGGAGCGTATGCTGTGAGACCTTGCTTATGCCTGGATAACATTTCTAATACCTCCTGCTCCAAGCAATCATGCCAACACCTTATTCAACACACACACACACACACACACACACACACACACACACACACACACAGAGAATTGTACTAAATAACCCTCCTCTATCCTGGTCCCTGGAGACTCCTAGCTATCTTGGGATTACTGAATGTGGCTGATGTTACAGATGTGTTATAAGACTTAGATGTTGGCTCCCTGCCCACCCAGCATGGGGACCTCAAAAGACACATTCCTTTACCCCTGGGACTGGAGCCATACAGTCCCCCAGGATGGACAGATATGGCTGACCTGAGTCTCTTCTTGAACCTGGACCTCTTGTGGTTTGTCTATACTGAGGGGCCCCTGCAACTCAGAGGCTGTTTCCCTGACCTGTACATATGTGGTTGCTGTGGGCTCCCCCTGGCCCCTGTGTCATAACCACCTGACTAGTATCCTGCTGTTTACACCTGAGTGTTAGCTGTAGGCTCCTGTACTGTTTGTGTGCACTTAGGGCTCTGTCCAATTAAGAAATAAACGTGGCTCTCATGCAACACACATCCATTCTGTCTCTGTCTGTTGGCTGCGACTGAAAAATGCTCACAGGGGCCTGTATCCAACCAGAGATGGTACTGGCTCCTTGGTGAGGACGGAGGGCGGGAGGGAGGGGGTGGCTTCTTAGCGGTCCAAGAGGCAGATAGTGAGAGAGCTTTGAGAGGTGCCAGATGGCGCTAGCTCTGAGGCCACCTGCTTCCCTCAGTCAATCAAACCTATTCCACGTATCCCTACCTGTAGTACCAAGCTCTAAGCAAGCTGCTACTCTCTCCTTCCCCTGGCAGCCTTTTGGGGTGTGGTCCCTCAGAATCTCTGGCCCACTGGGTGTGTGCAGGCCTCAGGGTCTCAGAACTTCTTAAGGTACTAATATGAGGCTCTCCCGGGACTCTGGTGATTCACGGGTGTATAATGAGTCTCGGGTTTCAAGAAAATGGATACACAACCCAAAGTATACCAACGAGTCAAGAGCCCAGTGGTCATCGCTCTTCCTCATATTCGTAGGTGATTATCTAATACAGAGCTGCACAGTTCCTGGGCAGAAATAACACTGGAGCATATGCTTTGGTTTCCCTGTGCTGATCCGGTAGGACTCTGGATTTCTGCCTGCCAAGCGGCTTAAAGTGGAGTTTTGTCTTATTTAACCCTTTGAGAGAGAAGACGGTCCGCTTTGCTTCTATTTGTCATGGAGGATGGGATCTGTGTGGGCTACAGTGATAGCTGGTTACTTCCAAAGGACACCGCTGGATTGCCTGGGACCCTGAGAGAGCAGAGATGTGCTCTGGAGTCTCCTGGGGTGCCACCTTTGGGCCGTAGATGGTACTGCACCAGACGGCCAGGACTGCATCAGTCTCTTGCTGCTGTGGGTGTGTTGGGTCTCAGACCTGGTAGGCTCAAGGCTTGTGGTCAGTAGAGACCAAGAAGGATCAGAGGGCTGCGGGGGGAGGGGTTGCGGTATCGTAGTTGCTGCAGTATAGAAGCAGAGAGGGCATCCGGAGAGCAAGACAGCTCCTATAGCCACACTGGACCCAGGAAGGCCCGCAGGATGCTGATAGGCAACAGCCCATATCCCCTTCCACTGTGGCAAACTGTCCCAGTCACCAGTCCAGCCCCTTCCAGTGCCCATCACCTGTTCCCAGGTTAGCCACACTGGAAAAGGCTAGGGGGTTCAGACAGGCAGCTCTGCTGGGATGGGTAGGCAGAGAGGCCTTTGGAGAAGGTAAAAGGACAGGCATGAAAGGCCCGGGAAGGATCTTCCTTCTCTTCAGTATGATCTCACCAGTATCCAGGCAACCCAGACTGTCCCCTTGCTTTGTCCTATCCCACTACAGAGGCAACTGGTCCAGGGACTCCTGGGATAAGGTTTGGGCTAGCTTTAGGGGATAAATAGCCATTGTCCTAAGGTACCAAGTGCCCAGCACACACACAGCCCTGAAACATTCACGGACGTTTCCACTGCCGGTTCTGCTGTTATCCTTGGGGTTCCCGGAAAGTCTTAGGCCTCTCTTGACTGTGGGCTCCCAGGCATGTACCAGGCATCCAGGCCCAGGTTATCACACCCTGGGCCTTTTGCCAGCCTTTGTGGCCTTGCTTTTTATTATCACTCTGTCAACACGAGTTCAGAAAGAATGTGCAGTAGGGGAAAAGGACTTACCCACGCCTGTCCTCCAGAAGCTTCCTTCAGGAAAGGGAGACAGGCGGGTCTTAACAATGGTTTATTAGCAAATGGTTTTGTGGAGGGGAGACCAGGCGTCTCAGCAGGTGACTGGAGCTCCGGGGAGCAAGGCAGCTCAGCTGGACCCCAGTGGCTGCTGCCCTGGTACCCACAGGCCACGGCCCTTTGCCACTACTCCCCTCTGTGAGTCTTGGGGTCCACAGAACCTGGGGACAGCTTCCCCCTGGGAGTCCGGTATTTGCTTTTCTGCCGGTAGAACAGATTTCTCTGGAAAAGGCGGGGAAGGTGGCCCTGGTGGAGCAGGAGGGCCAGGATCATCCCTGCAAGAGATGGGGTCAGGTCGTAGAGCAGCCTGAACAGAAGCTGATGCCGAGGCCCTCCCTGCAGGCTCCTCCTTGAACGCTGGTCTGGCTCTTTCTGGCCACACCCCTTCCCTGGTCCTACCCATTAGAGGAACAACGTGCCTTGAGCCCAGGGAGCTTCCACAGGAAGTTGATATGTTTCTAGATTATGCTCTGGGGATCCAGGACTCAGGGTGCCCCACAGGAACCAGTTCTACACCACCGTCTCTCAGGTTGCCTCAGAGTGGGCGGGGCTGCTTTCAGTGACTGCAGGTTGGGGGTGTGTGCTGGATAACTAGAGGAGGGAACCTCAATTTAAAAAATATCTTTGCCAGGCAGTGGTGGCACACGCCTTTAATCCCAGCACTTGGGAGAATTTCTGAGTTCGAGGCCAGCCTGGCCTACACAGTGAGTTCCAGGACAGCCAGGGCTATACAGAGAAACCCTGTCTTGAAAAACCAAAAATAAAAAAAAAAA